>JAOTAV010007709.1:0-28918 GCA_026546445.1 Cyclargus thomasi | reverse complement strand
ACATACATACATACATACATACATACATACATACATACATACATACATACATACATACATACATACATACATACATAGTACATACTCTCGAAAAATATAACCCGCCTTCTGACGCAGTCGGGTAAAAAGAATATATACATGTGTGGAGTCGGTTAGAACCTGATTAACTGACAATAATATAACATGAGCTGAGGTGAGGACCCTCACAACTACTTTAACTTAAATTCTAAAATAAGCTAGCAACATTTTTATTTGTGACATACGTAACTTTTATACCATCAGAATGTTAAAGTTACCTCTCGTCAGCTCCCATAAAAGGAAATGCATTTCGTCGGAATGGAATATGTCACATAATATTTTCTTCCCCGTGCGCTGAAATTTTTAAATTCCCTTTTTAAACTCAAAGGGTTTTCTGAAAGACGTAAGAATTCTCATCTCTATTTCATTAAGTTCTCGTGCATTTTGTTAATTGCATTCGTTAAAGTTGGTGCACTCTAAGTGAAATGTGCTCTTTGATATTCATGGAGTTAAGACTTACATAGAAATACGTCTTATGAGTATGTTTTAAAGTAAGTATCCTTATATATACTAACATAATGTAGGCAAAAGTAAATCCGTCTATATAGAAAGATGGTTTAGGCATTAAAGCGTAACATATATAGCTTGACGACCCCCGTGGCTCAGTTGGTAAGCGCGTTGGAAGCCCGTCGACGGAGCAAAAGTTTTTCAATGTTCCTGAGTCTTAGAGATGTACTAAATATGTGTATCATATAATAAAAATATTTAATATGTGTATAGTATAAAAATATTAAATATATTTCCGTTGTCTGATCTGCAACACAAGTCCCTCGGGAACTTAGCACAAGGCCAGCCTGACGTGGTGTGAAGCGTCTATAGAAAATCAAATAATAATAATAATAGTATGTTACACTTTTACGCCTAAACCACTAGAACGATTTTGGTGTAATTTGTGATGGCGATAATGTGAGTACCGAAAATTATGGATAAGAAAATTGTTTAAATTCACAAATTGCGGCAGGACAGTATCTAACGGGTCTGCGAGCAAAATTATAAAGCTTAACTTATTTTTTGAACAATAATAAGTTTCATAAAAAAGCAGTATTACTAAATATTATTTATTAAACCTTATAATATTATAGTGATTTCTATACATATAATAAAACAGTATAATTGTAGTGTCTGTACATTTCATATTTAAAAAAAATAATCAATATGGGGGGTGCTAAGGAACAGAAATAGAACACATATCGACAAAAAAAAAGTTGTTTGTACTCGTATATCTGTTTGTACGCGCTAATCTCAGGAACTACTGCACGGATTTGAATAAATCTTTTTTGGTTTAATAACTATTAGGTCTGGGCAGCATATAAGATACTTTTTATCCCGGGGAAATGTACGGTTCCCGCGTGATGTACAAATTTTTGCGCAACGAAGTTGCGGACACTAACTAGTTTATTTAATAATATTCAATATTATTAAAGTAATCTCAAAAACATTTTTTAACATTAACATGGAAACAAACCTTGCTTAACAAATTCAACTTAGTTAAGATTCGTTAAAGATTACGACAAAACAAATACGAGGAAAATTGTAACTCCATAATATGTAATTTGTTCTAACATCTTAAAACAAAATCATTCAATTTCAGCTGTTGTCTCTTTGTTTATGCTTGAATGTGTCCGGATTCCAGAACGTTTCTCATAAAAGCCCCTTAATTCACAGGGAACGTAAAATTTTCAGTATCACAGGCTTTGGAGGTTTATATTTATGATTAGGTTGGTAGGTAATATCTTTTCGTCTCAAAGTGAGCACTTAAACTCTATTGATGGTACAAGTACGAAACATTTTGAGATTTTGTTAAAAGGATTTCAGTATTATTATGTCTTTGAAATACGTTTTTAATTTACAGCGAGCGCTTTTAGTGTGATTGTAAGATCAAACCTGTAAACTTGTATTTATAAAGGGGAGATATAAACTACTTTTTGTTTAACAAAGCATTTCAGTGAATACTATTTAGTACATATCTTACTATTTTTTACAGATCTTACTATTTTTATTATCACGCTTTATAATTAAATAGGTTCTCTCTTACAAATTTTGTACCTAATTAGTCACAAGAAAGGTAATTACAAAATATAGCAAATCCAAAATCAAATCAAACATTAAAAAAATATTTATTATGTCCACCTCTATGACTCCGATGGTGATCGCTTTAGAATTAGGGGTTGCGTCTTCGAATATTGCCGACGGATCAAAAAAAAGGTTTATATTATTGTATGTTTGTTATCAGTATACACAAAAAGTACTGACCCGATTTCGAAAATCCTTTAGATTCGTACATTATCACCGAGTGGCACACAAAGGCTATATAATAGCTAGAAAATCGAAAAGTGCGAGTTGGACTCACGTAGGAAGGGTTGTGTTTGCAGGATATTATCTGACTGTATACTTTTTATTTATTTGAATGTTTCCATTGGATAAATTATTTACACGCCTGAAAATACTTGTTTAATATAAAAGTATTAAATATGTTTCTAATTTCCGTTCTTAAATATCAGTAACACAAGTTCGTCGTGTACAATCAGAGCAGTTAAAAGTGATACAGATTGTGGATCTAAGTAATTTGGTCGGGCTATGTCAGACTCAGCCGATAGATCACGACTTACAATTATTGACATATACTGACCAAATGACGTAGGTCCGTCAGCTGGCTCTCTTTTAATTTCCCCTATTATACTTAGCACGGAGCCACAAACGTGCTGGGAAGTATCATCATACTTATGTAGACAAAAATATATACTCGTTACTTTAACAACTATTAACGCATAAACAACAGTGTATTGAATAACGTAACGTAACATGGCATTATCACACATAAGCCATATTTTACTGCTTGTTATCAAAATCATCTTAATAATATTTGTGTGTCACATGATAATAAAAGTCAAGAGGAAAATCATACCACAAAATAATAGAAGAATGATATATTGTGAGTATTTTACGGGAACTCTTGTATTTTTGTCACTTTGCCAAATAATTCACGAGACTGATTATGTCTGCGTTATAATAAATATTTCCTCGCTCTGCTGTCACTTAATGTGATCGTTTCTTCGTAAAATACAATCAAAATATTATTATTACTATTTAGTAAAGTCGTGAGTATACTAGGACCGAATATTGGGATGTTTTTTTTCTTGCAAACAAAGAAGTCACTTTATGATATTATAGGCTATTTATTTTGCTCTACGCCTCTATAATGCAGCGGTATTAGGGGCAGCTAAACCAATGTCATTAGACAAAGAAACCTATTACATATGTCACAAAGTATCATTTTATTTGTTGTGAGGATCGAAATGTTAACTTTAGGTGAAGTATGCAATAAAATCTATGTAATTGTTTTTGAAATTCAGATCTATGTTAATTTCTAAATACTGCCTAGCACAAATATATCGTAGAAGCTAGTAATTTATATATTAGCCGCTCAACAGAAAATATTTACAAACGTCACAATCAAAGAAGTTAAGGTTATCTAAATCCAATTGGAAAAGTCCTTTAAGTTCAGTTAAAGTTATCTGCTCTTGAAAGTTTTGCTACCATCTTGGTCCCGTCTACTCTTTAGGACATTCTATGACAGATATTTTCGTTTTAGTATTTTATATCATAGCATTGAATTTCTATTTTGATCTTTACCAAAGTATATAAGCACCCTATTGGTGCTTAAATGGTGGAGTCAAATTGTATGCAGTTAAACGATAAACGTTTCACTTGTAGTTACTTAGAGCTCGTTTTGTGACAGTCATTTCGCTCGGACACTAAAACTTGCTCAATTTATTTTTATGATCATCCTACATAGTATGATAGCAATTAAAATAACATTTGGAGAAAGTTTATTGTGAGCTTGTAAGTAATGTGTAGGTGTAAATTTGAGTTAAGTAAAATGCTGGCTTAAAATGATTGAAGCTAGCATTTCTAGCTAAGTATCACTATTGCCCGAGTTGAGGCCAGCTTTTCAAGTCAGGACAGCGAAGCCTGTTGGTAATGTGAGTGAGCTGTCAAGTTAATATATCTGGCTTCGTGTTAACAAAACTTGCTTTATTTCTAAGCATCTGATCTAAGTAAACCAGAGCCAGATAAGCCAGAAAGCCAATAAAGTTCAACAAACCTGACCTCGTGTATGCCGAGATTGACACACCGTCTATAATGTCATGCCCGGAATACAAGTAACTATTTTTTAAACTAAAATAGCAAGGTCTTTTAAATTTACTAGCTTAAAACTTGCTGGTTAACTAATTTATTTAAGAAATGAAGCTAGTTTTGTCCACGAAACTCGACAGAAAATAAAATACTAGCTTGATGGCCTATTGCCTCTCTTCTTTCTCAAAACTAAACTTCGCAGATATAGTTTACGGCCTTCGTCTTATGTGATCTACGCTATAAATTTTATTTTCTAGCTTACATTGCTCTATCGTCAATGTAGCCGCCGTCATTAGAGGTGTAGAGCAAAATGAAACCTGTAGTCTATGTCATAAAGTAGCATTTTCTCTAATAATCTCATTCTCGGTTGACGGTGTTGGTGGACAAACGGTGTTACGTTAATTTTAATACACTCGCATAGAACATCTATCTGTAGCTATCTCTGAGACTCGATCTTATTATAATCCATCCATACTTACATAATATTAAAAATGCGAAAAAGTGTCTTTCTATCTGTTACCTCTTCACGTTCAAACCGCTAAACTAATTTTGCTGAAATGTGGTATGGAGATACTTTTAATCCGGAAAATGTACAGTTCCCGCGCGATAAACGAATTTTGGGGCAACGGAGTTGGGGCATTATCTAGTTTATTAAAAGAGTAGACTTTATTTACGTCGTGATTATAAAAGATCTATCTTATGATAATCCGCTTCACTTATTAAACCTATGAATATTTCGATGTAATAACTAAACCTTATTCTTTTAGGTCACTCCTACGCCGCGCTCCTAAGAACTTATTAAGGCACTGGCATAAATAGGGCGTATTAAATGTTTTTCCTCGTTTTCTTATAATACCGGGTTCATGTAATGTGACGAGTGTACTTACAGTACTAACAACATATGAAGCGAATGTATGTTATATGTTCTTGCGTACTACGTGATCAATAATATAAACCTCATGGGTGTAAGAGTTTAATACGTGTTCTCGATTCTCGGCTTTCAATCACTTACTAAATTATCTATACTAATAATATAAAGCTGAATAGTTTGTTTTTTGAACGCTCTAATTTCAGGAACGACTGGCCGGAATTGAAAAAATATTTTTTTGTTGATTAGCCCATTTAATATTTCTTATTCGTCCATTGTTTGTTCGAGAAAGGTTATAGGCTATATAACATCACGCACGCTACGACCGAGCAGTTTAAAAAAATCTTGTAAAAACGGGATCATTTATACGGGATAGTTTCACGCAGACTTAGTCGCGGGCAACAACTTGTTTTGGATATAACTTGAAGTTATTGTATCGCTGTGTAAGAAAACTCTGCCAACTTTCTTAACGGATATAATTTGATTGACCGAGTTTTAAATCACTATGAGCAACATAATTACTCATCATCGGCATTTTTCATACTCGAAACAATGTGTATTGTGTAATCATGGCAAAATAACGAACAATATTGTTAATATCGACACTTTGCTTTCGATGGGCATATCAGTCAGTCGACCTAACTCTAAGGGACTATCCATAAAGTACGTCACGCGTAAAGGGTCGTCGAAGTGTGAGTCGCCATGTGACATACCGCATTTCATTTTTGAAATTTAATCTTAACATTTGAAATATTGATGCATTTTAAATTTTGAGGTCCTTACAAATGTGATCACCTGTGACAATGCGAGAGAGAGGGGTCTAAAAACCAGGAAATTTGTGTGACGTACTTTATAGTCCTTAAGCGTAAAATGGCTCTTTTATGCCGAAATTTAAAACATTCCTACGTGTATCTCTATCATTATATAATTTTTAATCGCTAATCTACCGAAACCAGTTTAAATGCATTTAGTTTGAGTAATAAAATAATAATTATCATTATACAGACTACTAGCTCGTGTCCACGACTTCAATTGTGTGGATTTTGAAAATCGAGTACAAATATTTTTGGGAGCTTAAAAGGAAGTTTAAAATCAAGATTTTTTCCAAAACTGAGAGTAGTCTATGTATTTTTTTTTTCTTTTAACTATACCAACGCCCAAACCAAATCGATTGGTTGCTTCCTTATAGCATGAAGAAAATACTAACAAATAAAAAAACTCTTTAGCATTTACGCTGCTTAAATATTAATACGAGAGCGGAAATCTTTGTACCCTTTTAAAGAAAGATGCGTAAATAAAAAAAGCATGAAATTTCTTCCAGTAGTGATTGATATAGGTGAGGAGCATGGATATCAATATTATTTCAAAATATGCGTTAATTTTGCATATTTTTAATATATAAAATGCTACGTACACTACAACACGCACTCTACAATATTTTGACATATCACGATAACCATACACGATATACTCTTTTGTCTAATTATGATTTTTTAAAATAAAATTGAATGTCCTAGTAACGAGACATATATGCCAAATTGAAGTCTGTGATTGAAATGAAAATAGATTAATTATTATAGCTCCTCTTCACGATGTATTCAAATATTAATGGTCGAATTTCGACTACAGGGCGACTTCTAGCTAACTAGAGGTCGCCCGGTGGTATAGAAATGGAACCACAAATATTATTAATATTATCACGTGTTACAGAATAATAAAAGTAGGTAACACCTATATTATGGTGGTCTTATATTTTCATGTCAGGTAGCAATTTTTCAATTAACTTTTTTGTTCAAGGTATCATGGGTGCGTCACCGTGACATACACCTGTTGACGGTGGGTCGATACACTTACACTTCCGACCAGCGGTTCGAGGCGCAGCACAAGCCTCGCTCCGAGGAGTGGGCGCTGAGGATACGAAGCCCGCAGCGCCGGGACTCCGGGCAGTACGAGTGCCAGATATCCACCACACCTCCTGTGGGACACGCTGTTTTTCTTAACATTGTTGGTATGTATTTAAGTAGCAGGGAGTCTTTCAAAATTTGGAAATAGGTAGCAAAAATGTTATGCAGCAAAAGGAGTCGAGATTCCCGCTGTTTTCCAGAGGATATTAGAAAAACCAGTTGAAATCGTCCACGAAGGGTTCCGTAGTATAGGATAACAAAAATGTGAGAAAATATGAAAGTTAAACGGCTATAAGAGACCATTTATAATATACGTCATACAAATTTCATGGTTTTCAGATCCCTTGTCACAGGAGGTCACACTTCTGCAATTTTACACCTAAATATTTAACTCACTATAAATTTGAAATGTGATTTCACAAAACTGAGGGCCCCAACAACCCCGACTTTGTCAAACCATGTCTCACTTCGACGACCGCCTATATCCCCCCCCCCCTCCTTAGGTGTGATATACTTCAGCGATGGTCCCTAACAAACATCATCGTGGCGACGAAAGTGCGATATACAGAGTGTAACAAAAGTAAGTGATAAAACTTTAAGGATCTTTTGGAACCCTAAAATAGAGTTTACTGTGGAAATAAGTGTTGGAAGCGAAAACAAAATTCGTGATTTACATGGACAAGCGCCCGAGCAACATGAGTTTGCACAAATTACAAACATTTTTTTTTTCGATTCTTAAAGTTGAATCACTTACTTTTGTTACACCCGATAAACACCTAGCGGCGACATCTCACAGCAATGCCAATCCATTAACAACTATATAAAACTTTTTGTGTAACCGAACTGATTGTTTAATAATGATTACTAAAGCGTGAAAGTTATTCCATACGCAAATGTTCAAGCTTATGTCTCCCTCAGGTGATGTATTGGTTGTGGTTATACAATACCTTATATCAATGCTCCTCACTTGTAATACACCCGAAGCTCCGATTCACGACATCGGAGTGAGTAGAAATATTTATACAGATATGTTCTCTGAACAAATATTTACGACACATTTAAAAACATTTATAATATTTTTTTTAGCTATTTAAACTAGAAAATAAGCAAAAACAAGCTACTTGACATTTTTTCTTTTTTTTTTTCTTACCAGCATGACACTTGATCTGACAGGGTTTGAGCGTGTTTATAAAGTGAAGTCGCGAATATTGCGCGATCAGAAGAATATACTTGATTTGCTATGAACGCGTTCAGTTCATGTTGGTGAAATCAAATTCGGTGTTATCAACGAGTTTGTACGTTTTGAACGCGTTCAGCTTGCCATAAGCGCGTTTATTTAACAAGTTCATTACTGAATTTCAGTCTCGTATATTGAAATTTTCACGTACAACGTTACATTACATAGATTGTCTAAACTAACTCAAAAGTGTTATACTTTTTAAACTCTGATTCAAAAATCCTAAATCACAAATATTGAAAAATCTCTTTTATATTCTCATAACATGATACGCTAATGCAAGATTCATAATTGCAGAACCAGAAACATCAATATCGAGTGGAGCTGAATTATTCATACAGGCGGGATCCACGATCAATCTCACTTGCACAGTCCAGCACACGCCGGAGCCGCCATCATCCATCACGTGGTCTCACGGTGACCAGGTACATCAAAATAACCAGGTTCATTAACTGCTGATTAACGAGTCTTAGGAAAATTTTAAGTGAAAAGCGTAGATCGAGTTCAAGGCAAGGTTTATAAAAATGTATTTTTAGTTTTTTGCGTGGACAAAGGAGGTTTTAGCAACACAAGTTATACAGTTTGGAGATATTAGGCCTTATGTTGGATACAAACAAAAAATTAAATTTGCTTAAAATTAAATTTATATTTATATAACGTTGTAGGTTTTGTATATTGTCGTATTAGTATGTATTAATAGATAATATGTAGTATTTCTAGTTTATAATATGTACATAATTATCTTTAGTAACTACTGTTAGTGTTGTCATAACACTTATTAATGTGTTAATATTTTTGTTTCTTAATTCAGAAAGCGTCTGTTTTTCTTTTATCCTCGTTACCACCCCATGATTGACTGGTAGAAAATATCCTATGGCATTAAGTCCGCAATTGTACATACGAGTATGCATTTAGAATTAAATAAATATATTAGAAGGAAGTTAAAACGAGACCTTAATTGAAATAATTTACGAATACTCAAAGTTTCTTTTAAATTGATATTATCGTTAAGGTTCTCAATTTCATCAAATACAATTTGTAAATTAGCATTGAATACGATATTCCTTTGTAGAAGAGAAATAATAATTTAGTTTCAATAACGTGAACAAATACTCGACAGTTTTCAATAAATAGTAGAACATCTACGGCACAATATTGTATCTTCTATTGATTCAGGGCTTCCGATAACCTGATCCGTCCCATAAGATTTACTATTTTTGGATTTTCCTCGCGTAGTAAAAAACACGTTCAAATATTATTACTTCTAACCAAATAATTTTAATGCGTGTCAGATATAAAGCTACACAAAGACATAGTACTTAAGTAATAAGTTTTAGTTGAGTATGTTGAGACCTAGGAGGTAAGATCTTTTCGGTTCCGTAGACTCCATTTTCAATCATTCTTAATTTTGCCTCTGGTCCTGTTATGGCCATGCTATTTATTCATTTATTCCAATATAAGTCAAATACTTAACGGGCCTATTCATAAGCGACTGTGATATTAAATATTTTATTTTTATTAACATTCACGAATACAAATATTTGAATGCGGACAATGGGAGCACTTGAATTTCGTACAAAAGGTTTTTTTCGAAGATATACAATTTTTACTATTGTTCCCATTACATTTGATAGCCTTTTTCGATGAATAGGTAGAAAATGTTGGTTGTCAATTACATACTGTGTACTGAGTGTTCCGATTTTTATCTCTAAAATTATTTTAATAATACTTTTGTAAAATAAAAAATATATTTTTTTAAATGGTTTCAAAAGATTAACTAAATATTGTAAAAGCATTTTGCGATTCATTTCAATCCTTTTAATTTGCTCAATGTGTAAACAAATAATAATAATGTCATTTAATCGCATTATTTAGCCACTTTGAATAATCATCATGTTTCGATTTTGATGTTAATACTACAAAATATGCGTATTGTGTATATTGCACGAAACTTCAAAATATTTTCGGAAGTTATGAAAATACTTCCAAACGTTATATCGAATTCTGTACAAAATTTTGAATATCAAGCTGCTATGCGGTAAGCCTCCTTGACCGAGCTCCACAATCTGGATTCGAAGCTGGTTCATAAATTACGATATATTCGCTTAGCCCAGATTCCGGAATGTTCAGCTGAAAGACTTGATTAGATTTTAAAGGTCATTTTTGGAAACGAAATTAAGCTAACTGGGCACTCAATTTATCTAACGTTTTAATTACGGTTTTAATTTCCAAGAATATTTACTATCTTGCCATAAAATGGATGAAAAGCGTTAGGCATTTAATTAAATTCAGTCTACGTCTATTTTGATGAAGACGATCAAATTTCTTGCCTTGAAGTGGAATTGTCATACCTATATTTTGTTGTTGATTTTAATAATGTTTTTTTCTGTACAGATAATAAACTTTGACTCAGCGCGCGGGGGAATCTCGCTAGTCACGGAGAAAGGTCTTAGAAGCACAAGTCGTCTTTTGGTCCAACGTGCGAGAGGTTCCGATGCCGGGGTATACACGTGTGGTCCAAACAACGCACCCGTTGCTGCTACAAGGGTCCATGTTTTATCAGGTATCCCTTGGCCTCACATTTCTTTCAATCTCTAATATATTAAAATCACAAATAGTATCAAATGCTCTTTTCCAGAGAACTGGTTATTAACTTGTTCCTTGAAAAGCAAATGCGAGAAACTACTTTAAATTAGTTTCCTCTTGACAGAATGAAAATTTCTGTTGCGAGTGAATACACAACAATAAAAAATTAAATTACCTCACATTTGAACGAAGCAATGTTCTTAATTAAATCTACTTAGTACCATATTACTTACATAACTTGTGAGGTTCAATAAATAGTTAATACGCAAGCTTATATAATTTTAGTTTATACCCGGTTATTTATACGCAGCGACGAAAAGGTGTCGAAAGTGTTGTGTAATATTTACATCGATATGCATATCGACACCGGTGTGCCACGTACAAGGGAGCTACATGAGCGAACCATAAAATATTTACACGTTTTCAGGTGAACATCCCGCTGCTATGCAACAAAGCTGCGCCACGTCGTATTTAGACGTTTCGGTGTCGATACTTTGTTTCCTATCGCTTCTAACAACGATTGCTAGTGATGTGCATTATGGCACGTGAATGATTGAGGAATAATCGAAGTTAGTGATGTGAAGTTTTGGAAAAGTAGTCGATGATTTTGTAAATATTATTTGTTAAGTAATACTTTGTAAGTGCGCACATTGTGTAAATATTTAATATTAAAAAATACTACGTTATTTTAGTTTTTGTTATAAGAAAGAATTACAAATAAAAACTTTTTAAAACAAAATTACAATATCCTTATTTAAGTCTTTCTGAAACATAAGGTTTAATATATTAGTATGTTAGAAAGCGCAATATAACAAGATTGGACAGCAGAAAATTGGTTTACAACATTGATTTAGAAAACACGTCTTCAACGAAAATGCTAGCACATATTTTTCTCATCCATGCCAGCCTATAAAATAGCAGTTTATTTTTAAGCCAATTTTGTTATATATTTTATATGTGAATTTAGAGAAGGCTGGTTTGAAGGTTTTTACTATATTTTAGTAAACCGATTTTATATCACCAGGTTTGTTTGTTATGTTATAAAAAAATTATAATGTCAGATTTTTACTTTATACATCAAGAAAAGTTTTCACAATTATTTTTAATCATGTTTGAGGTGATCCGCCGTTTTTGGCGTAATTGCCGCGCTAACATCCAAACAAACAAACTTTTAAACGTATTATATAGTTTTGTAATACAAAATTGGATACTGTAAAAAAGGGATTCAGTGTTACTACAAGAAAAAGTATAAGAAATTAAGTATATTATTCTGCTAAATTATACTATTCTTATTTTCTCCTCATCTCTGTTGGTAGTTTTGATGAAACCGCTTGAAGCGGTAAGACCGTCAATTTGCGCAATTCCTATTTTTTGTTTTATATATTTTTTTGTAATTTTGTTCTAGTTGTGCAAAAAAAGAATTTATTATTATTATAAGTATTAAGTATAGTCTTCTACATGCTACGTACATATTATTTGTTATGTAAGTAATAGGACTTAGGGCCTGTTTTACCACTTTCTGATAAGTGCCGTAATAGTAGGGGAGCCCAAGACGGGAATTTTGGATTCAATCGAGCGCATCAGATTAAACTACTGTAGGCTTTCTACAATAAATGTCTCTGGTCATCATAGTTAGTAGTGCCTAAAAAGTTATTTTTAAGTAACGAAATATCGTCGAAACCGTCAGATTAAGAAATAGGTGTAAAAAATTCACAAAATAACACTTGTATATAACGCACTGATAATGTATATGTAAGGTAAGCCTTTAATAACATAGAACCACTAAGCCTCATATTTTCATAACCCAGCTTATCAGATATTTTATGACACATTCAACAAACTTTTTAGGCCTTGCTAAAATGTCTTGTCTAATATTGTCCAATAAATGTTCAATGTAAACAATTTTTCAAAGTCACTTCTTTTTTATTACCTTAAACTTGCTGTAGCGTTACATACGCTGCGTGTATTATTTTTTTTTCCAAAGTTTTACTTAATCTACAAAACGTACTAGATCTCCACGACGCTCGACCTATTACGAAAATAGCGCTCTCACCTCCCGGGCTATAATGGCTAACCACAAACTATTTCAAATATAAAGAAACTGTCAAATAAGTTGTGGATAGCCTATCAGGATGTGGTGAAACAGGCTCTTAAGATTAAGTAACAGACCAAAGTCTTTTGTAAATACATAACAAGCTAAAATATATAAATTAGTTAATATTTTAACAATAAGTAAAGTGACGTCACTACCGATTAAAGATTTTAAAACTATGCGATTTTGAAACGGAAAGCAATTAAATTTTTATTTATTCTCAACATAATACAGTCTATCATTTATTCTATTCACCATTTCTTTTTTCATATATCTAGGAAAGAATAGATTCCTAGCCAGTTGAAGAACCTACGAAGCCCTAACGAAGAACCAATCGATTTTATTTTTATATAGACGTTTCTCAAAAGATAGTTAATAGATATAGGCTACTTTTGCTCTTGGAAAAACAAAATTTTCCTAAAATATTTGTATTTTTACTAGAATTTTTAATTACACGAGAGACGCTGGCGAAAGCTAGTACTTTAAAATTTTAGCGTAGACAACTCTAAGGGCCTGTTTCACTGATTACAGATAGTCTATTTATTTGACGGATACAACTTTATTTGAAAGATTTTGTATGGAGAATCTGTCAAAAATGTTGTGGGTAGTAAACTTTAACAGTAAGCGGTGAAACAGGCCCTAAGGCCTTTATTACTAAGCATGATCCAAAAATTTTTATTCTTATAGGACCCTTTATGAATGAAAATAGCATCGCAAAATTTTTAATCATAATCTTAGGTGCTAAGCGCTGAGAGGCGATAAATGACTTTGCCCAGTTAGTCATTTCTGCCAAGGAGGACGCCGAGCGCAGGAGATAGCGTACATGGCCTAATGGGTGGAATGGCCTTTGGTTCGCACTCGAGAGGGTGCAGGTTCGAGCCCCGGTGGAGGCGTGTACCAATGAGACATTTTCCGATTTCAAGTACATAATACGGATGCTCATCGCCGTGGGAGAGCCATGCTTCGACACGAATGGGCCGGCTCGACCGAAGTGATACCACGGCCAAACAAAAAACTGACGTGAAACGGCGTTGTGCTGTGTGTCGTTCAGTGAGTGAGTTTGCCGGTAGTCCAACTTCCCTAATCCCTATTTCCATTCCCTATTCCCTTATAGAGACCGGCAACGCACTTGCGACTCTTCGGATGTCGCGAATGTCCATGGGCGACGGCAGTTGCCATCAGGTAACCCATCTGCTCGCTTGCCCCCTAATATCATTATAAAAAAGGAGGGGCCTTCGATCCTTGGAGACGGCCGGCTATAGCACTTTTTCTTAACAAGGATACTCCTGGTGGCGGTGTGGGGATACTGCTACCCATGGCACCGAGTCTCAGAGACAACTGTGCTGTGCATAATGCTCCTGCGCATCGCGGTCCTGGTATGGGATTTCTGGGCCACCCTAGAAGAGCCTACGATAATGTGACGAAAGTCAACCGTTGGCAGAGTTGCGGTGGGTTAGTCGTGCCCGAAACTTTGCTCGAGCGGAGAGTGGAGCACCATGGGAGTTTAGTGGGTAGATCCTCGGAGAGTCTCACATATTCCTGCTGACGTCCCCAGTCTGCCGAGGATGCGTAAAGCATTTCCCCATGCAAAAAAAGATGCTAACCGCTGATTGTTATTGGGCCCTAAGTTCGTTGTAGAATATTACTTCTAGATTGTAATAATTTTAATGTGTACAAGTAAAAAGTAAAGCAGATACTGTCACAAAAGTGGGAAGTTTCAACGGAAGTAGGGTGAGCTGTATTTGAAATTGATACTCCAGATAAGGCTGGAAGTCATTTGAAAACGCCTGGAAGATTCCTGAACTTGTTTATAATATGGTAATTAATATCTAAACTTCGTAGAACGAAATATTTCAATCAAATTTCAAGTGTATTCAATTTCGTCGGAAGAAAACAGAACCTCTAGTAATTATGTAAATTACATTTTCCTTGCCAACCAGTCTTATTCATTTCAAAGGCAAAATTTTTGAAACCTTGTCCCGATTCTTAATTGTTTTCTGCGTTCTAAAACTTTTTATTGTTTTATTCATCAGAATAAAGTGCTTTAGTTTATTTAACTTCCATCATACTTTTTCTTTTATTTTTCTATTGGTTCATAATATCAATTATAACGATGAATTCAAACAAGTACTTACTGTTAGTATTTTATACGTAAGTTTCTAAAGGTGTAAGTATATTTTCGCTCGGAATAATCTTATCTTAATACATATATTTTTTGCGTGTATGGGTGTGTTTTTGTCACTGAACTCCTAGGTGTATTCATTGAGACTTAAGAATGGTTTAGATTCACAAATAAGCCCAGAAAGACAGCGTGTTTGCGGTCCAAAAGTAGCATTTTATTTTAGCCTTATTCATATAAACTAGAGGTCACCTTTTGGTCAAAATTCGATATAAATCTTTTTTTATTTAATAGATATTAAGTCTAGGCAGAACAGAATACTTTTTATCTCTGGAAAAAGTACGGTTCCCGTGATATACAAATTTTCGCGCAATAAACTTACGGGTATTACAAGTAGAACATAAATCGCCAAAAAAAACTTGTCTGTTTATCTGTTTGTACGCGCTAATCTCCGGAACTACTAAACAGATTCTAATAAATCTGTTTTTATTTAATAGCTATATAGTCTAGGCAACACAAAGGATACTTTTTATCACGGGAAAATGTACGGTTTTCGTGATATACACGAAGTTGCAGGCATCAACTAGTTTGGCATAAGGCTCAACTCACACTGAAAGAGCGGCGAACGCCAACGAAGCGCGGAATATCGCGACGGGCAACGGAGCGCGGAGTCGAGCGACTTCTCGAGCAGTAGCGGGAATCCGCGCGCCTTCTCGAGCCCACCCGCGATGGTCGATAATAAGTAACGAAAATAAAGTTCAAATTTATATCACACTGAAACTGCGCTTTGTTGCCCTTCGCCGCCCCTTCAGTGTGAGTTGAGCCTTAAGGTCTCGTTACCAGCCCATTCAATTTTTATTTAAAAAATCAAACTTTAACCCTAGACAAAAGAGTATTTTGTGTATGGTTATCATGTCATGTCAAAATATTGTAGTGTGCATAGCGTTTTATTTATTAAAAATATGCATAATTAAAGCATATTTTTAAAATAACATTGGTATTCCACGCTCCTCCTCCATATCGACTACTATTAGTATGAGAAAACGTGAAATACCTTGCTACTTTTGTGAGAAATGCTGAAGATGCTAACAAGAAATTCATGGACGCAATCTTCCTGATGCCGTGCTCATTCAACGTAGTGGATATAAAACTTTATCTTCATGGACTAGATTGAAATGTAATTAAACATTTACCTCAGCTCTAAGCCAGCAAACAACGTAATGTACTTTGAAATAAAAAGTTACTATTTGAATTTAGTCCCGGAAAAAAAGATTGTTTTTCCATTTATATCTATATAGGTATATAAATACAATAATATAAATCTTCTGAATTTTTCACTTTGTTTTCTTGGACTTGAAAAAATCTTTTTTTTTATTTTATTCATTTTGGAAAACTTATATATTAAATATATGTTATATATTAAACTTATATATTAAATATATATAACTTACATATTAAAATAAGAAGAAGGAGACATACAAGAAGGCCGATTAATTTTTTTACTTGTGAACATTAACCACCTTATTCAGAAAAATATTTAAACAGTGTGTAGCTAATAAACATTCTATGTGCTTTTTTGGAATATTGAAAACGTCATATGACAGAAAGGGGCAGCGAACCTTGACTAGTTTAATATTGCTTAAATATTTTTATGAATAAGAGGGTAACTTGAAACATGAAATCGGTAATTAAATTTAAACAAAGACTAGGCAAGAAAAAATAGAGCACGACGTACATTGTGTCAAGATTTTTTTATTTTGGTTGTAAGAGTTAGTATTTGTTGAGGAAGGCTATAGGCTATATTATAATATCACGATTCACGCTACGACCAATAGGAGCCGAGCAGTAATCAAAAATGTTGTAAAAACGGGATAAACATTTTCACGCGGACGTAGTCGCGGCCAACAGCTGGTTCATGTATAAAAGTTGACCCTACTAAACTACTTTACCAAAATCGGTCCAGTAAAATATTGCAGGGCCGATTTTGGTATAAGATACACTCTAATAATTACGATTTAATACTATAAAATATCGATGCTTAACGCCGTGTCTGACGCCGACTGCCGCGCTAAGTATCTGAAAGACTTGAATTACGATTTTGATTTATATCTACTAGTTTTATTCAACTAGGAAATTTTGTTTCTTTGTTTTTCTCAGATGCGGGCAAAATATTAAAAAATTAAAATAAAGTACTTTTAGTTTAGGGTAAGATACCCGTAACAAGTTCTTAAGAATATAACAAAGACAAATATTCTTAATTTAAAAATTTGCCACCCCCTGATTCACTGGGTAGATGGAAGTGTGCATGGACACAGTGCTTCAGGAGGGGGCTGTCCATTTTGTCACTCAAGTTTTTCAGGACGATGTTGGGGTTGCCGCGCGTTCGGAACATCAGCGATGCAATGCGAATCCGCAAGACGGTGTGAAAACCGTCAGTGCGTGCAACACATGCACTATGCCATCGAGGAAGTCCCACCAACACCCTGGACCCATCATTATATTGAACCCGGAGAATCGATAGCCCGCTGCGTATAGTCAACCCACAGATTGCAAGTGGAGAGTGTCTGAAAGAAGGCTTTAAAAACTTTTTAATTTTAATGTAGTTTTAACATCTGCGGCTCTAGCACAGCGACCGAGGAAGAGTTTATTTTCACAGCAATATAGCCAAGACGTTGAAGTGATGGATGCACTAATGAAATCTGTCAGTTTACTCTAACCATCTGTCAGTTTGTTTATACTTTCATATATCTACTGACGCTATGCTAGCCATGCTTGGAGAGATACAGCTTCGTTATTTATACATCTGCGACATTTAATGGTTTTTTGTAGGTGTGATTTGAATCTGTGGCTTCCGGCTTCAGACAACTGAACCATTAAGCCACAACAGTCGAAAAGTCTTCGTAAGATATACAAAACTGTCTTCTAAAGCTCAATTTAGTACCAAAATAAAACATGACTTAAGTTTCACAAAATTGTCTGTACAAAATGAAATCTCCGCCCATTTGTTATTTCCAAAATACCGTTTACTGTGTTAAGTACACGTTAAATCAACCTGTGTCCAAATTAAATTCTTACGCTGAGGTATGTTAGGCTTACTTAAATACACAAAGATCATTAATTACTCTTTGTCTTGGAGGAACGTTTTTGTTAATGAATCTGCCATAAATTATGTTTGTGCGTCGAGCGTGCGTGCCAATACAATTTTGGTGAAAAGACGCGACCACATACATGTAGGATATTATCCAAAAATTATAACAAATTTAGATATAGCCCAAGTTTAATCGATATTTCGAATTACAAATACGTGAGTTGAAATGATCCTCTTTATAAGGCTCCCTTCTTGCATAAATGAAGGCTTTAGAAACGTAAAAAATTACATGATATAAAAATGTGGATTTAATGTACTTATAGCTAGCAATATAATTAGCTACATAATGTCAGTTACTAGGTTTGTTAAAATTATAAAGGAAAATATGAGAAATTTTCATATTTTTCTAATAACTATCTAAAATTGAAAAATGCTAAATAAGCCGCTTCATTTATGTCTTCCTTTAATTTAAAACGTATTTATACACAGTCATACCAGAGGTAATACAGAGGAATTAAGAGAGCGATGTCATGAGTATTTAACACAACAACGTTCGACTCAAATACGCCTTTTCCGTTTAACGTCTTGGGTACGGCATTTAGCGCCTTCACTGTATTTGTCACGAAGCCCTAACGGTAATACTTAACTTAATTACTTTAATTAACCCTTGATGTTTCCTTTACAAGGTTTCAGTGTATAAACGGCACGCGACACACATGTTTAAGTCAAAATATAAGTCAGTCCTACGCCTGAAATATATAGATCGGCTACTTTTATCGCCGAATCAGGTAAATGGCTTAAAAAATGTTAAGGACTTATTAAATAAGGATGTAAATGACTGCCAAATATCTTTATTAATTTTTTTTCAGCGCTGCACTTTCACTGTGACCTGTATATAAGGTTAACGTCTCTGTGGTCTAATGGTATCTCTGCTCTGGACTCAAAGGTCGTGGGTTCGATTTCCGCGTTGGAAACATGTTATTTTCATGTTTGGCTAGGACAATGCAGGATGATCATTTGATTGCCTGACAAGTCGTCGGTCCTGCGCCTGATCTCTCGCCAGACGTGTCGGCCTTCCGCCCCATTGGGTTATGAGAGTAAAGAAAGAGAGAGTGGTCTTGTGTACTGCGCACACACTAAGGCACTACGAAATTTCTCCTGCGTAACAGGCCTGGTGCCTATGAAACCGGCCACCGTCACCGAAACCGGCGCGGAAGTTATTATTATCTTTATAAGGGACACAAACATACCCTAAAGAATTATCACTTACTTTTGTCACACCTTGTATATTAGTATAATATACAGAAATAATAATTTTTATTTCGAAGTATTTTCCTGGTTCAAAAGACCAGAACTACAAAAGGAGAATAAGTAAATCTTATTATGCTATAAAAAGTTAGTTATCCTCTTCATCATAAACCATAAGCGCTTACAAATATACTATGTACAATGTTATCAAATACAGCTTTTACTACATTTAGTATTAGTAGAGAATCTCACTCGAAGTTAAATCACTTTTAGTAAACACACGGCAGCCTTAAATACCACACGGGTTAAATTTATGTGTACGCCAAAGTTTTGGTGAGATAAATGAATCAACTGGTCTTGTAGAATGCACCATTACCATTCTCTGTTACTAATTGCTAGTGATTTTCTGCTTATTGAGATTAAGCTTGTAACGGCACACTTAGGTACGCGTCCTGTGCATTGAGTAGTTACCAGCGCACGTTAATCTTCTATATCAATATATGTAGGTATAAAACGCTTTGTTCTGAATTTATATGGATTTAGGAATCAATGTACAGCTCAAACCACTGATCGTAGAAACATAAAATTTGGGGGCAGTATTCTCCGTATAACGAAGGTGAGAACGAAAAAAATGACCGTTCTTGATTTTTTTAAATTCGTCTCCTAAGGGGGCAAAAGCCCCCGTTAAGGTAAGTACGACAGAACGCGTTTCCGTGGTCCGATCTGATCCAAAATTTGCAAAAACATTGTTTGATACATTCCATTAAAGTCTATCTTTTCACGCTCATGCCGCTGAGCTGGTAAAGATGACATATGTAGATCTTACAGTCGCTGAAAAGAGTCGTTTTTTTTTCGCCTATTTTTTTTTTTTATGATATTTAGGGGGCAAACGAGCAGATTGGTTACCTGATGGAAAGCAACTGCCGTCGCCCATGGACACTCGTGACACTCGAAGAGTCGCAAGTGCGTTGCTGGCCTCTATGAGGGAATAAGGATAGGGGGATTGGAGAAGTTGGGCCACCGGTAAACTCATTTACTGACTGAAAGCTCACTCACAGCCCAACGCCGTCTCACGCCAGTTTTCTGTGAGACCGTGGTATCACTGCAATCGAGCCGTCCTATTCATGTCGAAGTGTGGATCTCCTACGGCAATAAGCAATGAACTAAAAAAAACTTAAAAATTTGGTGTGGTAACGACTAACCAGTAGTGACAGTTCCATCAAAACTATAAGTAGTTCAAACTATTTTGTGTATAACATGTGTTTCAGTACAAACTATTTCCGTTGCTTGCATTTATTAAAACGAACTATTTTTAATGATTAATATATACATGGTTCATTAAAAAAAAATCAGTAATCTTCGGAAGCAACCGTATTTAAATCAATCTTGTTAAACTGCTTTACAATGACGTAAGGCAGGGTTTTATTAACTTTAGATGCAACATAGTTTTTGTTGAAAACTGTTACCGCATGTTTTATCGTTGAACACAAAGTTATGATTAGTTTTAGTGTTCAGGATTTAGTTTAAGAAAATATGAGAGCGTCAAACGCAGAGAGCCATTAGGTTGAGAATTTGTCTAAGTCAAGTTATATGAAAATGAGAGGTGTAGACTCGCTTCTCATATATTATGCGCAAGTATTATCTTTATAAATCGCAAGTAAATTCTTCGTTCATTTTGTGGAATCCGTGTGCAAAAAGTATGTTAACTCTATACTTTTTGCACATGAATATCACAAATTTCAAGTAGAGAATAGAGGATCTATGAAATAGACTCAAATTCAAATCTACATAGAAATCATTAAGCTGTTTAGCTATAGTGTTATTAATTGCCGTGATTCTATTAATTTGAACGTTTTCGTACGTTAATCAGAATTTTGCTAAAACCAAGGCTGGTTTATACGTAAAAACGTATGATGTTGATAATTCAAAAATATCATATTTATAGCATACTTTAATTAAGAGATTAAATATTGCACTCATTACTCGAATGCTGGATCCATTTTATTAAAATAAATCCTATTCTTGCGAGACGTTTTCCTAGAACGTTTTAATTACAGTGTTGGAAAAATTGGAAAAATCTTAATGCTGTCTCTGCTAGTGGAATGGAACACTCGGTATGGCTGATCAAGATAAGGAAATGACTTTCCTAGCAAACGGCGACTCATTAAAAGAGATTGAGTAGAAAAAATAGAAACCAATCTTTGTAAGTATTGGAATAAACTTTGAGGTTCTTCTTCCTTCTGTCCTGAGTCCTTATAGCTAACTGTAAATTAAATAAAAATAATTTTCTTTGTTTTAGAATCGGATCATAAGAAAGCGAAACAAAGTGAGATGTGAAAAAAAAAACGTGTAATAAAACGGCTACGTGATAACATTTTATCACTTATTTTTAAATTTTCCATTATTCATAAAAATATTTAAGCAGTGTTTAACTAATCAAGGTTTTTAATATTCCAGAAAAGGACTGCGAATTTTAATTAGTTAAACATTGTTTAAATATTTTATGAATTAGGGGGTAATTTAAAACAGCAAACAAATTATGTTTCTGAAATCGCTGTTTATAGTCCTATGTTTTTATAACCTACTCGGCGTATATATTTAAAAAAATTTTAGAATCCCACAATAATTTGAAATATGAAATACGCCATTTTGATTTTTTTTTATTTCTCACGCTACGTGTTTTTAGGTAATCGAGTAAAAATAGTACTTTTCTTAGTGTCAAAAAAATATTATCCACAACATTGGTTTCGCTAACAAATATTTAAAAGTTTAGGATCAAAGACATCACATATGCCTATGTTAATAACATAATCAAAGTGGAATACGATAAGTACGACATTAATTTGTCCTTCGACGTCACTAGCAATTAAGCTAGATCAAACATCTAGTTAATTAATCGAAATGTCTAATTATAATACACGTTAAATGTGGTAAAGTATGAGAGTCGTCGATGTTATGTTATATTCTTGTGATGAGCCATAGAACTACGAGAATTTTCTTTGTATTGAAGTGCATTTTTATCCATTTTTCAGATGCACAGTGTAGCGGCACGGTCACCATGAACTATGAGAGCGTTCTCAAGGCGCGACGACCGCCACGATCACGTATCGTCTGTGCTAAGATACTCTGAATTTTAACATGGTGACTGTCCCAGTAATCTATGAACTTGTATAGACGCTTTTACATTTACACGAACACAACATCGAACACGTGAAAAAAGCTTGCCTTAACGTTTAAAAGTTAAGGTGCTTTAAAATGGTGCTTTGAAAATATTTTCTGATGAAACTGCGAGGTACGCTACGTGCTACATTGCGTAATATAGCTTGATCACATCCTCTGTACCGCGCCCTAGGAACGTGAGACGGGGCGGGGATGGGTAAGAATATTGCCGTCGTCAGTGTTGACGGCCAACTGACAGAGTAGCGCGATAGGTAACCATGGTAGCCCTCCCTCGCCGCGCCGCGCTTATACCCAAAGCGAGGTATAGCGGTTGTGGTCAAGCTATACTCTGCATGCTACAGGGCGCGCTACGCCGTTTGCTACGCCGTATGCTACGCCATGAACCACGTAATAATACGTATGTACGTCATATTTTCAACCGACTCCCAAAAACGAGGAGGTTATATGTTCGATGTACATCATATTTTGTAATAAAAGTGTCATCAGTCAATAAATTAAAAGCAACTTTTTTGTTACAAGCATGTGCTTTGTATGCGCGTTTGCACATTGAATATCTCGATCAAGCTGTATGTCGGTTTAGTAAAACTATGCAGATACATTCGCGGTGCAGTAAAATTGCTTTTAAAAATAAGTTGTTTTTATTTTACATTTCGCGCTACAACAGAATGGGTATCATGCCGCATTGTTATCGTTATATTGTTAAAAGTTTTTCATATTCAAAATACCAACATTTCAATATCATGCCGTTAGTTTTTTCAGTGGCGTTGCCTTCGCATTTGTGGTTTCATTTTTGCGGTCGCCCCAGGCGAGAGTAGCTTGCAAATTGCATAATTTATCACGTCGACTGGTTTCGTGCTTGTGGAATAAGATTTTTTTATCACCGATATATTGCTAAAAGTTGGGAGTGGTGTCACTGAATGTTCAGAATACCATCTCTAGTTTGAATAATTATGTTACATTTTCATTTAGAGGGTTATTCCTATAAAGGCCTGACTACTTTTTTAATTTTTCACTCGATTTTTTTAAGAAATAAAATTAAATAAGACAATAATTTGGAATGGATTGAATTAATGAGCGCTATTAAGAGTTGATTAGAAGTTACTTTAGTACTTATAATTCCTTAAATTTTTCACGTGTGAACTTTCTTCACTACAAAGAAAAAGGTATAAATAAATAAAACATAGCAACACATAATATACAATATGATTTTCTAAAATATGAAAAGGGTGAGCAAAGATAAAACTCAATAACACGAAAGAGTGACCTCATATGAGTCACTCGTTGAAAATTTAAAGAAACAACTCCGCAGAGCAGAAAATTAAGTAACAAAATAAAAACCAATGTAAAACCTCTTAGAGCGAGCTGATTCATACATTATTTATTTTATGATAAAGTCCACAAAGAGACGTAATATAGAAACCGAAATCATGACAAAGGTAGCATGATCCACATTGTTAAGTACGGTAACTAGATTTTATTGAAACGGTAGAAATATTTTCCGGCCTTTTCTCATCACGTATCAGGGAGCTTCGGAAATAATGGCCGACGGAATCACCTATCTGTTACATGCCACAAAACGCTGTCAGTACAAGATGTACAAGTATTTTTATAAGGCCCAAAATGCTTTCTTGCAAGAAAATATGTTTTTAGAAATAAAGTTGCAAGCGTGTCTTCATTTTGGGAACAAAACTAACGAGGTTTTTGCTACAAGCGTCGTTACTAACGTCGTTACTGAAATTTATTTTAGTGATTTCTATATAAAATAAGCAAGAAAAGCAAAGCTAAGTTTATAAGCTAATATTACTCAGACGGGACTGATCCCGTCTTCATAATATTATGACCCATTTACAAAAAACAGTCAGGTACGAGTAAGTCACTAATAAGGTGTTTCCATGATATATAATAAACATAGGTTATGTAAATATGTACATTTTTTCATATTAATATTGTTTCAATAAGAAGCGAATGAGATTCACAAAATGAGATTCACAAAAACAATTTATTATATTTTGCTCAAATTAACGTTTGCTACTAAATAAATTCTTTTTATTTTTGTACCTTTGCTGCTTTAAGCTAAAGTTCCAAGGGACACATATTTTATTACTTTAAAAGTGTTTTGGCGAAAATAATAACTCAATAATTTAGGAAAAGTAACAATAGAAACCCCATTACAATTATTAGTCAAAAACCAAAAAAATTATATATTATTTTGAATTACATTCGGAATGTGGTTTACATAATATTATATGGTCGACTTACCAAACTTCAGAATTTTCAGAGAAAAAAATAAACAATATGGACGCAGAGCCAGACATTTACTGAAGGAAAGCCATGCTTCGGTAACCGGTCGACCGGTTGACTGGGGAAATAACAAGGCCTCACAGAAAAAGGCGTAAAACGGTGTTTGCGCCGTTTTTCGTCAAGTAAGTTGACTGGAGCCTCAACTCTCTACACCATAATCTCAATCACTATTTCCGTAGTTTATTTACTCACTAAAAGGCCGACAGCATACGTTCAACTCACCGATGTTACAAGTGTACAGGTTTTCCATCAGGTGACCTGTGCTTGCAAATTACATAATATCTAAATTAAGGGTTTTAAAGTTTTTCTCTTTGCCTACGAAACCCGAAAAGGACAGAAGATCTTCTCAAAGGCTAGTTATTTTTGTAACACAATATAGACATCAACAATACATTACGAACATAAATAAACCGCAATAATTCAAGACTATAAACATTTTTGGCACACCGCTGCGACGCGGCCGGATAAAATAATAGAAAAACAAATAAAGTTTTACGAGATTTCCTATCAAACATGATTGTCGTGCGACATTACGAATTCTCTTTTCTTTATCTTTCATCCCCTAAGGTCGATAAGTTGTTTTCTCAGAGGAAATTAGCGGTTCGCCAGACCCTACGGAACACATGTAAGTTCGTCTGATTACTGCTGGGTTTATAAACTTTGTACGGTCAAAATCTTTATGCTATTTGTAGTGAGTTTGCGTTTCTATGATTTTATCGCTCGGAGTGTAAGATTATGTTAAAAATGTTAATGGTGGTAAGCAATAACAAATTTTTTAAATAAATACTTGTACTTGGAGTAACTATACTGCTTTTGTCCATTCGAGGCGGATGAGGTATGTTGTAATGGCCCTTAGTCCTCTGTCAAAATCTGTCGGTCTGTCAGTGAAAGTCTTTGTTGTTATTTCTCTACAAACTGCGATTAACAACAACGAAGTGACATCATAACGCAATCATATCAATCGCGGTTTGTACAAAAATGACAAAGTTTTTTGGCAAATCGTTAATGATCGCTAAAACCTCCATTGGCCGAAAACACATGGAAGTTTAATCGTCCATAAATGTCCCTGAGTGTATCACAAGGCCGTTTGGTCACATAACGCCGTCGACGAGATTATTTTTAACAGATACAATGACACTGCATGACATAGGCGACAGGTTTTATTTTGCTCCACATCACTACAGATCGGAAACAAAATATACGGTAGAGCAATGACGCTAGAAAAAGAAACATATTATACCCTATGTCATCCATTAGCATTTTATCTTATATATATTATGATTTGCGATATCATAATAGCTATTTTTAAAATTCAGTCAAAAATATCGGACGCCAAGCGAATCGGCTGCATAATGAATCGACGGGATGGCTATCGTGGTGTTTTAGTTTCCAATAATAGGCTGTCGGCCGTCAGTTCGCTTACGCTCAATCGACGGGAACAAATGAGACAGACTAACTGCTTTGAGGGTTAAAACGTTTATCGAGATCGTGATTAGTACAAACATTACTGCACTTATATATTCTGTACAACACCATGGAATACGATGGTTATATTGGATATTAATGTATCCAATTATTATAATAGTTTCAAATTGCGTTAATTATTTCGAATAACCGGACAGATATTGTCATATTGTCTGGTTTAATTATTTCATGTAAGTTAATATTGTTGTGTAATAATTATAACGTACAATCATTTAATAACATTAATATTATTATAAAGAAACGATTGTTATTAACTGACACCGTAAGTTACAAAATTACTTTTCCTTCCTAACGACTTCATTAATTAACTTTGAAAAATGTCTTTAAATTTTTCCCGGTTTCCCCGGGGATCAATCAAAATAATTTGCATAAAAACACAATCTCCTGATGTGGCAAAGACTTGGACAAGCTGTTAAATTGTAATGAAAAAGGTTTAGAAAGCATTAACAGAAGAAACAGATAACTAACATTTTAAAAACTGCCGGATTTTTGCGTAAACGGACGGTTTAAGACTCGAAAAACTATTTAAAATTAATATAATGTAGATTTGGTGTGCAGCATTTGTCAAAATGTTATAGAAAAAAAAATGGTATTTATTTATTATTTGCTTCTTCCACTTATGTCCTTAATTATTATATATATAATTATTTTAGATATCACAATTATTACTTATTTATTTTTTATATCTTTACTATTTGTTGCACATACATAAATCAGTAACAAGAAAATATATATAAAAGAAAGACGGCACAACAGGTACTGCTTATCACTAACAGAGATTTCTTCCAGCAGTCCTATAGTGATGGGAGATATTTAGATAGGGCGTGCAAACATAATTAAATACGTATAAGAAAATCATGCACATAATATAATAATATAAATAGTAAATGATTAATAACATTTACTACACTATGCATAATATGATATAATACATAAAATAATAAATTAAATACATACCATATTTTAAAATTATAACATTATATTATATGTTGTGAATCGTAAAAGTATCTCTTTTAGTCGACTTTTACAGACCGTAATGGAGGGACTGTCATGAATGGAGTGGGGAAGTTCCATAGTCTAACTGCATGAACCGTAAAGGAATAGGAAAATATCTACAGGGGATATCAGGAGGGAGTTAGAAGTTAAAACGTAAGGGTGACTGGGGAACTAAACTAAAGGAGATTGACTGGGGATTGAAATATTTGGATATTTCGGCGGAGACAAATTGGGAGCCACTTAAGTTTTGAACGAGAGATTACTTGTGGTTTTGTTTTGACTTGTCTGAGATAAATGAAAATTGCTCAAATATTTCTATTGATTCCGTTAAAAGCGACTCCTTTAAAAACCATAACTCAAATAAAGGTTTCATTATCCTAGTTTTATAAATCGAAGGTTTTTCGCTAACAAATATATGATTTACTTGTTTTAACAATGACTTCACTACACTTCCCGTTAGTATATACCTCGATACAATTTATCAGAACTGTAATACAATGATTCGTGCTTGTAGTATGTAGAACAATCTCTAACAGTCCGTACAATTGAGACTCGAAGCGGGCCCCGGGGACTCGAACTTGCTCATTCTCAACTTGGTTATTACTATGGCAACATGTTACAAGTCAGCTACTGTCGAGTAGGGCTGTCGATGATAAAATTTTGTATCTAAAATACCAGCACCTAAAATATTGTTATTACCAACGGAAAACTAAACGGATTTGTTATGCAAGCATTTATTACTTTGAATTTCTTTCAAATTACAAAATTAATTACTCAAACCGACAATACCACGAATAAAAATTACCTTCACCCTCAATTCCCTTTACATAAATTTTAATTACATTTTTAATAATCCGTTGAATTATCGATAACCCTAGTAATATTTCAACACAAATATTTTTAGGATTTCGATGATTTTAAGTTCTTTAATTGCAAAGTAATATGACTGCTAAATCAGTTATATTCTAATATGCAAGAAGCCTATATTTAAAACACTCAGTTTTGTTTTTCTTTCATTTTCTGTATTTTATTTATTGTATAATTCAATTATGTTGAAAATTCATTTTTATGACAGAGCAAAGAATACTCCTGAAACAAAATATTCCAGCCCTGTAGTAACGCGTTGTGTTCAGAATAAATTAAGAACTTTTCTTCAGCTTCATTTCGGTTACGCAGGAGATTTAGTGAGTATTAGCAGTAGCAGTTTATTTCTCATATAGTTGTTAGCTATTCAATACCTCCTACCTAATTAGAATAGAACAGAACAGAACGGAACGGAACAGAACAGAATAAAAAAAAAAGAAGGAGAGGAGAGAATGCATGAATGAAGTTATTTAGGATTACAGACAACAATAATACAATATGTAATACAGGGTGTAACAAAAGTAAGTGATACATTTTCAGGGATTATATATGTCCCGATATAGAGTTTATTGTGAAAGTAGCAGCACTGAAAGCAAAAAATAATATTTGTGATTTGAAGTTACAAATACACACACTCCACTCACAAACTCACAAACATTTGCGTTTACATTTTTTTATTACTGCTCGGCTTTTTTTAGTCGTGGCGAGATGTTATATAGCATATAGAGTTCCTCT
>JAOTAV010007698.1:0-28923 GCA_026546445.1 Cyclargus thomasi | reverse complement strand
AGGCACAATATGCCCATATTACAAATACCTTACAGACTAACATACATACATTTATACTTAAAACTAACACTAACACTGACACTAAACACGTATTGTCTGAGAAATGGACGCGGTGTTCGGAAGTCGTCCTCGGAATCTCCGGTAGACGACGCCAGTCGGCCAGAACTCCTCCTTCTCGAAGGTCGGCAGATGATGCGACGGGATCCTCACCACAAAGGAGGTAAAATTCACTTTATGGCGGGACTCCAAACGCTTGACCCTCAAGACGAAGTGGGTTTTGCTTCTGATGAACCGACCTGCTCGACCGTCGTGGACCAATGCAGTCTAGACACGTACAGCGGCGTCACGGAAGTCTCACACCGCAACAGCTGCTCCGGTCCCTCGGGTGCGGTGCCGCGATGGTTGCGGATGACCGGTGAGGTGAGGACCTTCTTCTTCCTCTCGACTTTTATGAACCCGTCATCATCACACTTTCGGTCCTTTTTAGAGGGAGGACACTCCTTGATCAGGAACGCCCTTTTTCCTTTTTTTTTTAATGCGGGGGAGGAGGCGCCGGCGGGGGGCAAGCTGTGAAACTTGCGTAGTTCGGCCGCGGCTGTTTAGGGGGCGGGGAGCGGGCGGCGGGGGTAGCGGCGATCACGTGCGCTTGCGTTGCTTCGTCGGAAAGTGCTGACGGGCTGAACGTGAGCGCCTGCGCGCAGCGTCGACGGGTGACGTGCACGGCTTCAGGTGACCTATATACTGAATTACCGCCTTTTAATTGCGATAATTCATTACGTAGATCACTGATCGTTGACTCTGATGCTTGCAGTCTACCTCGAACTCCGGCCAACTCTTCTTTCAGGAATCTGATATCCTTTAGGAGGCCGACGCCGTCGACGTGGTCCAGCGTCACGGGCGACAACTTGTGCAGCTCTTTCGCCACAAAAGCCGGCACCTTATCCGGATCCGTCTGCTTCAGCAGGGAGATGATATCCTGCACGCTTCGTGCAGTTCCGTCCTTTCGACGCTACGGCATGTTCGCGCTCTGGCCGATTGTTTCGTACAGCAGCTACTTGCCCAGGCTTATCTCCTCGCTGGGGAGTGAGGACTTACAGATCTGCATTATACTGACTTCGTCCATGGTGTCGATGGCGTGCTGAATGAACGCCAGCAACTCATTGGTCACGAGCGCCACGATTACATGCAGCGGCAATCAGCCGCGCGATTCACAAATATATATTAATAATAATTAATATTTGCTACGTGTGCATAACGTTTAGCGCGACCGTCCGCTAGCTCGACACATTACACACTGAATCATTAAACATTAAATCTCACATGAAATGTATCAAGCAATGTTTTTGCAAATTTTGGATCAGATTGGACCACGTTATCGCGTTCTCCCATATTAACCCCTTTTAGCCCTCTTAGGAGTCGAATTCTGTAAAATCCCTTCTTATTAGTCATATTCGTCATTTAACACTTACCCTAAATTTCATGTTTCTACGATCAATGGTTTAAGCTGTACGTTGATTCCTAAATGCATATAGTTCAGGACAAAGGATTTTATATAATGACATAGATATATATTATTGGTTATCCCGGCCTTAACGTGGTTAGCTGTTTGTTTTTCTTATTCACTTAGCTTCTTATTTTCCACGTCTGTTTTTCTTTGGGATGTCCCCAAAGATACTAAGTACGATTAAGATTTTGCCGCTTTCAGAACAGTAATAATGATGGATATTATTTCTAGACAGGAGAAATTGCTTCTCTCATTAGTAAAAATGTAGTATTAAATTTTATTTCCATATCGAGCGATTATGTTGAATATCAATGATTGTTGTCAGTGTCTTACTTTTTTATATTAGTTGCTGATAATCATTTTCATCGCGCTAGGGCTTACACAAAGAGGTTTTTGCAAGGTAATATATAGGTACGCATCCTTCGTGCAATAGGTACGCATCCTTCGTGCACGATTTCAATTCGAACTTGGCCAGTATTTGTTTCAAACCAAAATAAAATTAACTGGTAATTTACGTTGGAAAATTTTTACTTGTGTTTCAAAAACTTCTTTTAATTTATAGAACTAGTACTGTAAACGGCCACTGCTAATGATATCGCTATTCAGAAATAGAAATTTTCGCTTAAACTTTATTACTTCGGGCTAAGAATGAAAGCATTTTATGGAGTCCAGAGGTACCTAGGTCGGTATTTGGTGCATCCGTGCGGTCCACTCAAAGGATTCGCTTTACGCTGAAAACTTGTACACCCACAAACTTTTTTGTTTTTTAAGGACACATTAAAAAAAGGCAGTATTTTTGTTTTAATAACGAAAGATTCCCCGTACGTACTTTAGCTATGTTAGGTGTTAGATATTATATTCGTCACTATAAGTTGTAAATATTCTTAAGTCAAAAAAATTATAAAAATATGTGCGATGTTTGTAGCTGAACTGACAATTAGATTAGTCGAGGTCTGAAAATTGGCTCATATCAAGAAAAATAATGAGCACTTTAGCGCAAAACCAGTTAATAAATAAATAAAAAATATTAGTATTAGGTTTTTTTTTTCATAAAAATACCTGGTGCAGTTTTTTTTCTTCTTTATTTTATAACTTCAGAGTTACTCATTTACTCACTAGGGAAAATATGCCGGACATTTCCACGTGTGTGAAGAGTTGGAATGCGAGACATTAACTTTATGGTCACCCTACTCCTGAAGGAATTTCAGATTTAATGACTGGGCGCTGCGGACGAGCTAAGCGGATTTAGCGTGGCCTTAATACCTGGCCACAATTTTACTCACTTCTTGCAAATGTTGCCTTAAACGGTCACTGAAAAGCGTTTGTAAACATGTTTCAAAACGTAAGTGCACTCTATTCAAATTCGTATAACTTTGACTAGCACAGAATACATATTACATATTAGTATTAGTAGACAAGTTTTGTCTAGCACCATGATTATAGAATACGAAAAAAACATTTTTTAGAAATCGCATATTAAACAAGTTTTTATAGGGACCTAATTTTTTCCTTACAGTGATTTTAAATGGGCTCCCATAGTAATAATTATGGTAGTGTATTAAAATGACATATGTTAAGATACAATTCTCAACAACACGACAGGTAGCCGCGATACTTTATAGTAAAAGCTTTAGGTTAGTTTCATTTTGCTCTACTACAATGCAGCGGCGTCATGGACAGCTAGACCAATGCCATTAGAAAAAGGAAACCTTTTACTTATGTATGTCATGGAATGTTAACTTTACGTTGTTATTGGTTCTTCAACAAGCCAGCCTTTGTGACGATCCTCCTTTTCCGACATTAAAAAAAATGTTTGGGATCATCCATAAAGTACGTTTTTTCCTCTCCATTCGCACCCCTTCCACCACTTTTACGTGTGACGTACTTTATGGATGTTTCCTTACAAATAGACACCGGGACAGGTGAAAGTGTCCAAAATTGATAATTAGATGTATTCTATTATATAACCGATATTATATTTTACATTAAAAATACCCCCTTTGTCGCCAATAAATTACCAACTTTTGATGTGTAATCTATTTTCCTCAGCTTTAGCACTTGAGGAAATAGAAGTAGAGTCAATCAGGTACGACGAGCGGAGAGCGCTTTGTTCACTTTACAAGTTATTGCGTCCACGTACGACCTTTCACTGTTCCACTCACAAACTTCAATTATTATATATCACAAAAACGAAGTCAGGACGAATTTACTATTATTTCGCTTTATTCGCTTTTGTCAATCGTCAACTTATTATCGTTTTAATCACTATCTAAAACTAACCATAAACGTGCCAACTTCTATAGAACTTTAATCCTTTGCATAAAAAACCTAACGTTTTTTCTCGTTGCGACTCCTGATATAGTCCCGGGGTTTTTCTTCCTCGTTGTCGCCATGTGGAATATAAAATTAAATATCCTTTTAATTTTAATAGAGACTAGTTTTTCTAGGTGCGAGATAAGCCGCGCTGTCTCCGGCGAGCTCATGAGTCATGTAATCTAGCAAATCGTCCAGAAAATGTTGTGTAAAATGAAAGAAAAACGTTATTTATTCATGGAATTACGTTATCACTTTGTATGCTAAAATGTAACAAGATTTATTACCGGATTGTGCAAAACTGAAACAAAAAAATAACATCATAGATATTTTTAAATTTATAAAAACACAATCCGCGAGCTGAATATGATTAAAATGCGCTCGAAAGAGTTAACGGAATTAAATTACTAAAGCGCAGGTTTTCCTTGCTACTGTTAAAATATTATCAGTGAGTGTTATTTTCAATGTAAATTAATTTAAAATAATATTTGGGCGTCAGATTTTATTCTTATTGAATTGTATTTACGGGGTTCTTCAAAGGTTCAGTCACTTGTTTACGCAGCTTAAATGGCACATTCACTGATTTAAAAAAAAAACATATTATTTCGCGTCCATAGTGCGACTTTGGAGGCGAAACATAGATTTTTATATATCATATGGCATAGTCTATACACACAAATCTTTCGACGGCAACTAAAATCTAAAAAAAATAATTCAAGAAGATTAGATTCATATTGAAATAGGTGTTAAAAGTTTGTATGAAAGTTCGTCATTTGTTCAGTTAAAGACATGAAATTTTATTTATGAGCTACTAAATAAAAATAAACGGATACGTGTTGAAGCATTTTTTAAAATTCTATCCTTAAGTGAGTAAAATGAGTGAGTGAGTGAAATGGGGGTTAATGTTTCTATACATTTTTCTACGAAAGTTCGTCATTTATTAAGTTAGAGACCTATTCGTAAATTTCTTTCTGAGCTGCTGATTCAAGTTAAATAAATACGTGTTTAAGCGTTTTATGAAAGTTTACTTCCAGAGGGTAAAATAGGGATTGAAAGTTTGTATAAAAATACTTTTTAATACGAGCGAAGCCGCGGAAAAAAGCTAGTTATTATATAAAATATTTTGTATCTGGGACTCTGAGGGTATTATTGTAACACAGGAGCTCTTAATAGCTATATTTTAAATGGAATATTTTGTAACAGTTTAACTATTTAACTACGATGTTATTTTGTATATCAGATTGTAATAAAATGTATAAAGGAAATAATGCAGCAGATTGTCATAGAACTGTGGAAATTGGGCACTAAAGTCATAAGAGATTAAACTGTAGGCCGCTTTTAAATTTTTGAAAGAAAGTTATTCGTTAGGTAGATGTAGGTACTTAAATCAAAATAAGACATTTCTCAACTACATAATACGGATGCTCATTGCCGTGGCTGAGCCATGCCTCACATACCACGGCCTCACAGAAAACTAGCGTGAAGCTGCGTTGTGCTATGTTTCGTTCAGTGAGTTAGTTTACCGGTGGCCCAACTTCCCTAATCCCCCTTTCCCTATTCCCTTTCCCCATTCCCTCTCATATCCATGGGCGACGGCATCTGCTTTCCATCAGGTTCACTCCATCATTATCATAAAAAATAATTCAGTCCGTCAAGTCAACTGGTTAGACGATCATTCTTGACCAAACTGATGCCAGATTGAGTGTAGCCCCCGTCTTAAGTTTTCAATCATTTGATGTCATCAAAGGGCCCCGATTCATGGTTACAAACACCTAAAATTATAGGTTTTTAAGGAGCTCAAATCAAAGTACTTTTACAATCTTAACGATTGGTAGGTAAAATAAGTAAATTCTAGCACGCGGTAGTAACATTCTCCAGCAAGTGTCAGCTTATGTGCCATTCTCGCAAGTTCTTGTCGAGTTTCACATTTAGAATAAAACTTGTACCCCACAATGGAGGAGAGCTCATATATTACATATATTATTTTGAGTGCTTATTTTGTAACGGGACGACTCAGGAGAAGACTGTAACCGTTTCTCTACATAGAGAACATGATTTATATCGTATATGTATTGAAAAAAAAAAGTTTTGTAGTTTACTTGGATTTGTAAATACGATAACTATTGGTTTTTCTGTTATTCTATTTGAGTAAACTGTAATTTCTGATAATTTGATATCATACTCGTATTTAAATAAGGTCTTGCTGATTTTGCTTTTGATATGGCGAAATCTTTGGCTGATTTACAATGTTTTTGACGGCCGGGCTGTATCTCCTATTAGATATAATTAATTATATCTAATCACAGAATAATTATATGATATTATAGTTTTAATTAAACTTGATCTATGGTTTTACGTACATAATAGAGATACGTATTAAAAAGGAGTTGTAAAAAAATATAATAAATATTACGAAACGTTTATTTTCATTAATGCGAAACTTCGTGGTGAAATATATTGCACACTGACTCTATTTTAGGAGGTCGGCTAAAACTTACACTCAAAGCTAACTCATACATCCCATACAATGTCTAGTAAAGTTTTAAATCAAATGAAGTCCATTTATTTGCTTTGTGGTGAGAGCTCAACTATACCCGACTTGTGTTTCTAAGCGTTTTGGAACGAGATCACCCTTGTCAATACAAGTTTCGCAATTGAGCCCAATTCAAGACCGAACAGGATGCAAGTTGCCATTCTAGACTGGGTCTAGATAAAGAATCTATGATTACATGGGAAACGCTTTGTTAACCTCGACAAGATTTGTTTAGCTTGTTAGAGTATCTAAGTTAAAGCTTTTATTAACAAGCGCGAAGATAGACCTATGTCTTAGTCCGATGTTCAATAGACATGCAGAGAAACTACACTATACTTGGTCTACGAGTTATGACAGTTGACAATATTTATTAAGGATTATAGTATTACTTATATTTATTATAATATTCTTATGATAACTTATATATTGTATAAACAAAAAATCGTTACATCTTAACCGGTTAGTTTTGTAGTTACTACATTTTCTTTCTGATTAACTACAAACTAAAGGAAAAAGTCCTTGCTAGTAATGAAAGAATGAAGATCATTCTATAACATATATGTTTTTGGCTAATGTGGTTAACGTTTTGACACATTTATAAGAGATTTAACTTACCCTTCTAGCTCATGTATAAGCCTTAAATAAAAATAAGTCGGGTTTTCCTTCCTGACGCTATAACTCCAGAACGAACCGATTCCGACGGTGTTGCGGGCAACAGCTAATGTACTTATATCTATCATACACAACTTTCTCTATTATTTGATGACCCCTCTTGATAATCGGCGAATACGGTTGAACCTAAAAAACATTTCAAATCCAAAATTCCTTTAATTGGTATCACACAATTGTAGTGGCGAAAAAGGTTTTGATCATTTATCAGATCATGAAACCTAAACATAAGTATTTCATATAAGTTTTTGTAAAAAGTAAAGTGTTATTCTTATTAGGATTTATAGGACAAAGTGTAAGTTATTATAAATGATGCCAGAATGAGTGTAGCCGCCGTCTTAAGTTTTCAATCATTTGATGTCATCAAAGGGCCCCGATTCAAGGTTACAAACACCTAAAATTATAGGTTTTTAAGGAGCTCAAATCAAAGTACCTTTACAATCTTAACGATTGGTAGGTAAAATAAGTAAATTCTAGCACGCGGTAATCACATTCTCCAGCGAGTGTCAGCTTATGTGCCATTCTCGCAAATTCTTGTCGAGTTTCACATTTAGAATAAAACTTGTACCCCACAATGGAGGAGAGCTCATATATTACATATATTATTTTGAGTGCTTATTTTGTAACGGGACGACTCAGGAGAAGACTGTAACCGTTTCTCTACATAGAGAACATGATTTATATCGTATATGTATTGAAAAAAAAAAGTTTTGTAGTTTACTTGGATTTGTAAATACGATAACTATTGGTTTTTCTGTTATTCTATTTGAGTAAACTGTAATTTCTGATAATTTGATATCATACTCGTATTTAAATAAGGTCTTGCTGATTTTGCTTTTGATATGGCGAAATCTTTGGCTGATTTACAATGTTTTTGACGGCCGGGCTGTATCTCCTATTAGATATAATTAATTATATCTAATCACAGAATAATTATATGATATTATAGTTTTAATTAAACTTGATCTATGGTTTTACGTACATAATAGAGATACGTATTAAAAAGGAGTTGTAAAAAAATATAATAAATATTACGAAACGTTTATTTTCATTAATGCGAAACTTCGTGGTGAAATATATTGCACACTGACTCTATTTTAGGAGGTCGGCTAAAACTTACACTCAAAGCTAACTCATACATCCCATACAATGTCTAGTAAAGTTTTAAATCAAATGAAGTCCATTTATTTGCTTTGTGGTGAGAGCTCAACTATACCCGACTTGTGTTTCTAAGCGTTTTGGAACGAGATCACCCTTGTCAATACAAGTTTCGCAATTGAGCCCAATTCAAGACCGAACAGGATGCAAGTTGCCATTCTAGACTGGGTCTAGATAAAGAATCTATGATTACATGGGAAACGCTTTGTTAACCTCGACAAGATTTGTTTAGCTTGTTAGAGTATCTAAGTTAAAGCTTTTATTAACAAGCGCGAAGATAGACCTATGTCTTAGTCCGATGTTCAATAGACATGCAGAGAAAATACACTATACTTTGTCTATGAGTTATGACAGTTGACAATATTTATTAAGGGGAATACATGCGCCAACGGGTTTGACCATACATTCTGAGTTTCAAAATCTCCCCCCGCTAACGGAAAATAATTAAAATATAATTAATGAAAGTAAGGAACAAAAATTCCTCCTTAGGGATTATAGTGTTACTTATATTTATTATAATATAAATATGATAACTTATATATTGTATAAGCAAAAAATCGTTACATCTTAACCGGTTAGTTTTGTAGTGACTACATTTACTTTCTGATTAAGTACAAGCTAAAGGAGAAAGTCCTCGCTAGTAATGAAAGAATGAAGATCATTCTATAACATATATGTTTTTGGCTAATGTGGTTAACGTTTTGACATATTTATAAGAGATTTAACTTACCCCTTTAGCCCATGTATAAGCCTTAAATAAAAATAAGTAGGGTTTTCCTTCCTGACGCTATAACTCCAGAACGAACCGATTCCGACGGAGTTGCAGGCAACAGCTAATGAACTTATATCTATCATACACAACTTTCTCTATTATTTAATGACCCCTCTTGGTAATCGTCGAATACGGTTAAACCTAAAAAACATTTCAAATCCAAAATACCTGTAGTTGGTATCACACAATTGTAGTGGCGAAAAAGGTTTTGAAAATTTATCAGATCATGAAACCTAAACATAAGTATTTCATATAAGTTTTTGTAAAAAGTAAAGTGTTATTCTTATTATGATTTATAGGACAAAGTGTAAGTTATTATAAATCAAATACAATGTACGTGATTCGATAATTTATTTGCTATAATCAAGACTCTGAATACCCGATGATAGGACATATCATATCTTATTATATGGTATTTTCATACATCTTTCATAAAATATCATTTATTTAGATAAATAACAGACATGTTATAATATGGTTTTTATAGAAGACATGACAATGTCTTCTATAAAAACCCAAAAGATCATAAACTCATGATCAAGTATCAAAATAATTGAATTCAATTGTAGTGCAATTTTAACCGAAAACAAAAGACTGCGTCGGAATAATGTTGCTAGTAAAAATAATTGCTAGGTTTAACGTATAGTAGCCAGACTATATTAATGATAACATTTTTTTTAACATAATTCCCTTGCCTATTTTTCCTTAATGTTCTGTGATTCTGTGCTCTATGAAGATTCACTAAAAAGAGTCTGAAGTCTAAATACATGCTTTAGCATGTACTTAGAATCCAGAGTCCAGATGCCCTAGTTATCCCCAATCAACATTTAGGCTAGATAAACACTAGGCACCGCAGGCGAGCCCTAAGCTTGTCCGTAATAACCTTAGTCACTGGCCATGTCTAATCGTATCAGGCGAGTCGCCAAAGGCTTTTATTACGTAGTCCGAGAAATTTGCATTTTGTATCGCGATAGTCTTATTTAAGCGTATGCACAGTGAATACTTGACTACTAATTTGCCTAGAAGGCATACTGTTATTCCAAACTACCAATGCATTTCTTTTCAGCTGCTACACTACTATCGACCTTACGTTCAGGGCTTAAGGCTCTTGATGTAGTAAAAGAGTATTTGAGTTTAATTTTATGTATCTGTGAGTTTTTGCATTTTGTTTGATCGGGATTGCCGTATTTTGAGTCTTATCACAAAGTTATAGAATCTATGGTTATTTTAGTAAGTCTTTTTTAGAAAACTGAAATGCCTAGCTTGCCATTTATGTCGTAAATCGCAGACAGATTGGTTTCTAATAGTACTGATTGGCATCAGATGTAATCGGAATTAGTTAAACATTGAATTTAAACTCTCTATTTGACATCGCTAACTCTATTTGAAAAAAAAAAAAGTCTGAAAAGGAGCTTACCTCCATTTACAAGTTTAGATAAAATGAAATTACAATGTCGGCTATAATATCAGCCAGTATAAAATGTTTGGGGGGAAATTAAAAATGGATACGAAAAACCAATATCATAGGTGGCATCCATCGAGATCCTGAAAGTGCCTTTTTAATTGTGGTGTACCTGATTGCTATTGATCAATAATTAATATGGCACCCGCAACCTGCGACATGCATTGAAAAGCGTACCTTAATTTCTCTCATATGACTGAACATTGATAAAAACTTCATAATCAGTAGATCCACTCGACGCGACGCGAGTCGCGACACACACCCTCTTTCAGCAGTCGGGTGAGGGGAGTTTACTCACCGCTGCCACGAACACTCACGTACTCTCATTCCCAAATACAATTACATTTACATTTCAATATATTTTTTCGTTAAAACATCGTCGGCAGAGGTTCGTCCTAGCGCTGTTGAACTGTTCAATGTCAACTCCAATTATGTCGTTGGAGACTGTTTTTACAGGGCTTTTTTCTCAAATTTCTCGTCTAATTGTTGAGGTGATTCTATAGAAATATCAACATACATTAATAGAGTTTTTAGCATAACCTAGAAGTCAAGCTGAAGCTAACTGAATTTAGAAGTGTAAATCGCTTCCTAGCTAGGATCCTAAGTTTCCCCTCAGTGACTCAACAGCCACACTTTCTTAAATTTAGGATGCTACAAAAGATTATAACTTCCTAATTGCTATTCCACTTTTCTTAATTACTAAATCATTCAGACGTCGGAACTCAGTTAAATTCTTAAAGGTTTTTTACATTACGAATGTGAATCTGATGACGACGAAAAATTATATGGAAGTGACGTAATAATAGACATTACGAAGAGTATATCTACCGATTACCGAATTAACCTTAAAGCTGTAGGTGCCTGTATGCTAATGGTTGGTCATTATTATACTTAAATTAATAATATGCAACAAAACCGCCGTCTGGTCTCGACCACGGCGCGGCCACAGGAGCGGAAAATTGGTCGCCATTAAAAGAGGCTTTAAAGTTTATTTTTTACCCTCCCCTGTTGGTAATTAAACGACAATTACCGGGATCTCGAGAAACGACCTTTGCAGTCCTATGTTCGATGTATTTATTGTTCGATTGTAAATCGTAATTAGTTTTTTGCCGAAGATTTTTCTATTTTTGGCTCCATGTATACCAAAAGTTCACGATTGAATTTTTTAAGGAAATTGAATTACTTTAAGGAAATCTAAGTTACGTAACCTACTATTGATTGATTATAATTAAACAAAACAGAAGGTACAGTGTTTCTAGGGCCAAACTTTAAGAAATACTACGCCACTTTGTTGCTCGCAAGAAATATACCGATGGACGTTTCGTCCCCGGAGCACTCTCAGCATAACAAGCCATTTATAAGCAGACACTTCAAGCGGCGCACAAGTTTTATGAAAAAATGATTAACAGTCGCAGACAGCAATATTCTTTTACTGCTTGATGCGCCGTTTCCCATTTAAATCTATTAGTATTCATACGAATAAATTGGTATTCATAGCGTCTATTTCTGAATGAGCGTTGTTAGCAAAAGTGGCATGTTATTAAAAATAGCGAAAAGCTTTTTGTTCGATACAATAGCGCATTTTAATGTTGTTCGGAGACACAATAGTTGACACATTTACTGGAGAGGTAATTATTGCCTCTACAACTGAATGCTCTATAAGAAGCGCGATGGGCTTTACGGGAACTGTTAAATGTTGACTACTACGCATTCTTAAGACATGGGATAGAGTGGTAAGTTTAACCTCTCATAAGTATTAAGTCAAAACGTTAACCTCGCTAGCCAAAAAAAATGTATGCATTGATCTTCATTTTTCATTACTAGGGAGGACTTTTTCCTTAAGCTTATAGTTTATCAGAAAAAATGTACCGTGGATATCGATTTTCTGTTAAAAACTGTGTAAACTACAAAACTAATCGGTTAATTTGAACGATTTTTGATACAATACAATATAAGTAACACTATAATTCCTAAGACGGAATTCTTGTTTCTTATTTTTATTAATTGTATATTAATTATTTTCCGTTAGCGGGGGGAGATTTCTGAAACTCCGTATGTATGGTCAAGGCCGTTGGGGCTTGTATTTCTCTTAACTTATCGAATGGTTATTTAAATGTGTATTCGCTGAGATCGTGTCATAAATACGGCGGAATAACGTAGTGATTTGAGATGTCAAATGATTAAAAAGATGACATTGCATGTCGTCGACTGCCGAGTGTTCTTTTTTGCCACCGTGCGCGCTGTGTGCACCTACATTGTACCCAGCGACTGTTTGCTGGGTGCAAAATAGGTGCATGTGCCAAAATTTTTGTAATATTCAAACTATTTTAGGGATGTTTCAAACTCGCAGTTTTTATTTGTTCCAGCCTTAGCTGGAATAAATAAACTATCCACTGTCCATCTGATTGAACTTTAATATTTAGTTTTCTTTCTTGTATATTATATTCTTTCTTTTTTTTTATTTTGCGGAGTATAAAACTGATCAACGTAAGCTAATCTTTTTCCTTGGATATAGAAACTTATCTAAAGCTACCGACAAAGAACTTTAAGGACTTGAGATATTAAATCAGGCATAACATGTCTGTTCTGAGTTATAGCGTAGAATCAATCGTAAATCTCGGTTTGCAAGTCATCAGTTAAAAATGTTTCGCCGGAAAACATAAACTTGTCAGCCTCATCAAGATTTATTAGTACTAATACATCTTATAACAATTAAATTTCTTCGACAGAGGTCTATGTAGGTATAAGTGATATGATTCAAGCTAACCCTAAGACAGCGCACACTATGGACATACTTCATCGTTACAATAATAACATATCTTATTTGTCTCGGAAAATATTTTTAGTACCTAGGTCACTTTATTTATACAGAATATGTCTTTTTACTACGACTAGAGGTCACCGTGTGGTCGAAATTCGACCGTAAATGTTTAGATACATCGTGTAGAGGACCTTAAAATTATAATTTAGTGTCAATTTGATAACAGTCTTCAATTTGGCATAAAAATATTGTACCAAGCCATAAAATTTTATTTAAAAAATCAGTCTTCAACCATCAACAAAAAAAAAATTTCGCGTATGATTATCGTTTCATGTCAAAATATTGTAATGTGCTTGGCGTTTTGTTTATTAAAATTTGCAAGATTAAAGTGTATTGTAAATATACGTTCGTATTCCACGCTCCTCTTCCATATCAACTATAACTGGGAGAAATTTCACGTTTTTACATCAACGCATCTTTCGTAAAAAGGGGTCGCTCGCGTATTAATAATACATAGATACAAGAAAAAAATCAGGCAAATCAATATACATTTAAGTATTACCAATGTCACGTTACATCTATGATACAACATGAAAGTATAATATGAGCGAGGGCTTATACATGAAGCACTAATTCTTAATAGCGAAGCATTTAATAATTACAGCAATAAATTATGACTTCCACTTTTTATCTAGAAGTCTGTAATTTAGTCATAAATAACTCGGATTCGATCTTAAAGTATGCGAAGCAATAAATCGCGTTACTCGGTTTTTCTCCGAAATATGAGACAGGATGGTTTTAAATTGGTTTTTATGTAATAGAGGATCAATTACGATGATCTCAACCATGATTTAAGACAATATAAAGCAGCTTGTAAGGGTAATTATTAAGAAAGGGTAGTGTTATATAGTTACTTCAAAAGTCAAATGACATGCGGTAATAAACACAATCATTCAAGGTAAGTTCACCTAAAATGCGTATAGTAATATTATAATACATATTTTTAAGATTAGTTAAGCATCCAATTAGTAGAGATCTCAAGACATTTCTCAATATATTAAGGGAGCAAATTGCATCTTGTCACCAGACAAAGGATATATTACAGTCAGCGGCAGACGCGCCCGATATATTAAACATCATATCGCTGGCGATAACCACGGTTTAATTTTGCGCTATGCAGCCGTAATCGAGTTCAAGATCTGCTACCCGGATTGTATAAGCTAATTTGACCTACTACTCTTGATTAAATTTCGGTCATTCTGCGATATTACATTGTATTGAAGGAAGCAAATACTGTCTTTAGGAATAGGGAATATGCGTGATTTTTTTCTTTCTTTAAATAAAACGATGTAGTCCAGTAAGTTTTTTGATAAAATTGAAAACAACAAAATTACAAGCCCTTAAAGCAGATAGTTAAAAAGAGATATTCTATATTGATTGTGACGTCAAAGTCTACAAGCTGCATACAAAGTTCGTACTAAATTACGTTTTGAGAGAAAGAGATGGGTAAAAAATTTAAATCGCTAATATCTTTTCATTTCTCAACGGAAATCAGAGATTTTTTATCATTCTGTACATATTTTAACCCACTATCATAATTATTTCCATTCAATGAAATATTTTGTTTTGCGCATCTTCCCTATTGTCAGTCGAGTCGGTGATTAATTATTAAACGTTATGTTGAATCTTAATCTACTTTTACAGTGTGGTTTATTAACCTGCAATATATTAAGAGGATAATATTATAATTGATTTTTCAGTCGCAGATAAAAATTGAAATCTTTATTTATTTAAAACTAAGCATGCTCACGACATCTTGTGCCACAAAATATTCCAATGTGGGTAGTAGCATTTTTAGATCTAATAAATTTCTATTCCGTTAGACATAAAATATACTAAAATTAGCATAAACGCTTTATCGAATGAACCCGGCATAAAATATCGGAAGTCTTTTTTTGGCAGCGGTACGGATCCGACACGACTCTGGCAGCAACGTCGTGTTTTCACCGTCATCGTCAGTAAAATCGCTTTGTATAGCGATTTAAAGCTAATAGAAGAGAAGCGATACTAACTAGAAGATAAATAATATGTCTGTTATCAAACTCTTCTGTAGGTAGCTTACTTTATTTAAGAATAACCCCCTTATTAACAAAAAAAATATATCAAGGTTCGCTGAACCTTTCTGGAATAATGAAAACATCACATGAGAGAAAAGGACAGCGAACCTGGCATAGTGAAAAATATTTTATGAATGAGGGGGTAACTGCCGCACTCAAAAATAATTACTATTTATCAAAATTCCACTATACATTATCTTTTTAACTCCTCATTTATATGTTAAATTGATGCATAAATAAAATTTAATAAAAAAATAAAATTCACTGTTTAGTTATTTTGTGTTCCTACTTACTAGTTTCGACACCTCAAATTCGAAGTATGTATATCAAATCAAGTCTATTGCAACAATCGATGTATTATAAAAATATACTTAGGACCTTACTGATAGACTTTCTGACAGACTATCCGCAACTTTTTTGACAGATTCTGCATAAATCTGTCGAATTAGTTGTTGATAGATTATTCGATACTTATTAGTAAGTGGTGAAAAAGGCCCATAATATTGTTGTCGTACATTATAAAGTTCCTGACATTCTGAGATGCCGATATTTCAGCCTCCAGTCGGTGTGTTTATCGGTGTACTTGTTATTTTGTGCATAGCATAACATTGTTTACATATTCTGTACAAACGTTTATACATTCTAATTTTTATTTATTCATATCTAATTTTCATTTTATTTTACTTTTTTTTAATAGTACTTGTAAAAAAACAAAAATATTCATTTTAGGATATTTATAAAGATTCGGCATGTTTATCGGTCATTTTTTCCATCCGTATAATCCGCTGGCATTTTTTAAATCTAGATCTTTCCTCAACATTAATGAAACTTTTTCATTACCTATTACAAATCATGGTAATTGGTAACCAGAGTCGAACATTAAAGCTATTTTTAATTTTAATTTTATAAACAAATTTTTCTTAAAACTTTTTTCTTTCAATCTATATAACAAATATTTTCACTATCCTGATTCTAAAATATAGCCACTGGGCGGTAGACATAAATGCGATGAACACATTTTTCTGACTGGGAATTTAATGAAACCAACTGAAAGTGGAGTTTCATGTAAACATCGCTGTCGGAGCCCCGCGGCGATCGTTCTGGATTAACGGCGAGAGAGAGAGAGAGAAACATAAAGAGAGAGGCCCTCTTAACGAGAGCTGAATAGCGCCGAACGTGTCCAAATGCTTTAGGCTTAGGATCAGTGATACTGTGTGGAAGCCAGTGCAAAAAAATTACTCCGCCGTAATGGAAACTTCGATTGGTACTTTTTACACGTGTAAAAAGTAAAACGAAGCTGCGAGCCGAGCTCACAGCGCCGATCGTTTTCGAGTATTCGAAATTCTAGTTTTTTATAAGTATGGGAGTATTTTCTCAATCAATCAAAACAAAAAGCCAGTAATATTATCACTGAGTTTTTGTTATTTGCGTCAGATGACGATATTAGGAAGTGATCTTAATTAATTACCCATACATCCACAATCCATACTACATAATATTATGAATGGGAAGTGTGTTTGTTCGTTTCTTCTTTCTTCACGTCGCAAGGAAGCAACTTTATGACGTGATTTTTTGTATGAAGTTAGTTGGGGGGCTGGAGAAGGACATAGGCTACTTTTTACTGCAATTAAACATCTCATTCCATTGGTTTAACAAATAATAATAAACTTATTTTGGCACAACGGAGTAGCGCCAAAATAAGTTTATCAATCGCCAAAATAAGGCATTATCTAGTAACACTTTAAATGCAAAAGTGTCTGTGTGTCTGTTTGTCAGTCGGTCTGTTAAATCTTCATGCTCAAACCAGTTTTGTTACAATGTGATATGGTGTTACGATGAGTTGCGGAGGTAGACGTAGAATTCTTATTTTACCGGAAAAACGTAAGGTTACCGCACGATAAACGCATTTTAACGAGATGGACTTGCGGGCTTCATTCAGTGTAACTATATTGTTTCATGCGAGGTCAATGCCAATCACTATTCTACACCAGCATTAAGCTGAAAACAAACTGATCGGACGCGGCTGACAGCCCATACAAAAACGTCCGAGACTGACACCAGACGCGGCTGACATGTGGCCCACACAAAACGTCCGCGACCTTATAGTTTGCACAATTCAATGTAAAATTATTATCTAGAAGTCGCGTGCGATCAGTATGTTTTCTGCTGTATACGCTATGTATAATTATAGGACTCACCTGGGTAAAGTGGGCATACAAATGACAGACCCCATTCAACATCTCAAAGCACTGCAAGCAGTTGGCGACTCTCGACTCCCTCCGAACTTCGTCCCCAAATTAAATAAGTTTAATAAAATATCACCACCCATTGTGACTTTGTCAACATTTCAATGAGGCGCTCATAACCGTCATCGGTAATGACATGAAAATAATGAGAGGACAATTTCGCCCGTAAATTGTAGATTTGGGTTGACTATTGAAATTAAAGTCACCTATGTATGAATGGCGACTGTAATTACTGTTTACATTATAATTTAAATTTATTTTACACTGGAGTCGGTAGGAGTAATTTGTTCGTGGAATTTTAAACGCGATGATTCAATTTTCATTATTTATAGTGTTCCTATGAACTGAATAATTAATGTTTGTTTTGTTAATGAAACATTTTATTTGACTATTAATTAAATATCTCAGATTCGGTAAAGTTACTCTATCATTGAATGGCTATTGGTGAGCGAGTGTGTGGTTCGCGTAGAGCGCTTTGCTGCGTGGTGCAGAATGTAGATCGAACTTTAAATTCTTGCTTGCTAGTATTTTTTCGCTTGAACCAACGAAGAAATTGATTCACAGCCAGCGGATTTGTTTGGAATTTGTCAATTTAAGTCAGCCGTAATCTATTGACGGGGTTTCACATAACGCGACCAAACTATTTAGGTCCGCAATCTGGCTATGAATCAATAAAGTTCCATGATCATTATGGAATTTTATAAAAATGTTTTCACTTATGATGTTCATTTGTATAACAAAAAAATTATCAACAGAAGAGTTAAGGTAGCTAACTAAGAATACAAGTCGTCCATTTTCTCAAAATCGGTTATTGATCTTTGGCACTCTTTGGTGATTACCAATTCAGATTTGAATTCCTATGAAATTTTATTCCTAGAAAGAACTTAATTAGCTTTCTCACTCAGTAACATTTTCAAGATATTTTCATGTACCGTTTTACTATGGGTTGTTATATTGAACTTTGATGTCCCAAATATTTTATTAAGAGCTCTACCTATTTAATTAATAAAATTAGAATTTGTTAATTAATTTTCCATAAAATAAAATATTTGTATTTACTTATTTTATTACATTTTTGGTCAGTTATAAATTTCACGAAGACACCGTCATGTAATTCGACAAAATAAGAAAGAGATCCAACAAGGAAGTTTTAGATTACTTCAAAGTACGTAATCGATTGTATTGTTGGTTCTCGGTGAAAATTCATGTTCAACATTAATAAAACTCACTTGTTACTTGCACTGTTTTCACTATATTTACTGTATGTGTGTGTAAATATAGTGGAAAGAGTGTAAGTAACAAGTGAGTTTTATAAATGTTGCATTAAAGTAATAATAGTACCAGTTCTTCATCAGTTATGCGTCAATCAGTGTAGACTACTATGAGGAATACTTAGCTAGTAGCCCGCTAGCCCAGTCTGGAGTTCGGTCGAAAGGCGTTTTGTGATCAACAATGGCGGCTGGAGAGCGCTAATCCAAATTGGCTTAAGTTATTCATTGGGTTTCTCCGCAAACGATTAGTTCTCGACTGATTCGTGTTTAATAGTACAAGAAAGCTCAGACAAAGGCCTATATAAATCCAGCTTCTGCGGATTGTTACTAGGATATACCTAGTAGGTATACTTTTACCTAGCTAGTAGGTAAAAGTAAGTGATATTACTTTAGGGATTGAACGTGTTAAATAAAGTTGTGAAAGTCGGCGCACTGAATTGTATTTTTTTGCTATATTTTAGGAAGTTATTTTACTTGGGCGTTTGTCCATACGAATAACAAAAAATTGCTTAATAAGCTATCAGTGCTGCTACTTTAATAATGAAAACTTTATTAGGATCTGTTCAGATCCTTTGTATACTCTGGTATTAATATCTATGGACGCATCACACCCCGTCAGTCTGGCCCCGTGCTAAGTATCCGATTGACTTGTGTTACAGGTACCAGAGTACAAGGAAGGAAAGCAGGAAGAAAATATATTTAATACTTTTATACTATACACATTTAATACACATCCAAGACCCTAGAATATTTTAAAACTTTTACTCCGTCGGCGGGATTCGAACCCGCCGAACTCGCTACTAACGCGCTTACCTACTGAGCCACAGAGGTCGTCATTATCGGTGTTATCTACTGCTATAACTTGGAAGTGCTGGACATAGCTAGTATTACCTGTGACTTCGTTCGAGTAAACGAAGCAATATACTCACAAATTGCGGGTAATACAACGACTTACGTTTAGATAAGTTTTCAATATTATGCTTAAATTAAAACTAAACATAATTCTGTGAGGTGACCGGTGAGACGACTGTGAGCGATGGCAACCCTCGTCACGGCGCAGATGCTTCTGAACCCTTTATGAAACAGCTCATATCGTAAACTAGTTGTTTTCCGCGACAATGTTCGCATGAAACTTAATGAATTATTACGTTTACGTACTTACAAAATTTTTTTAATACTGCTAGGCTACTATTGGTCGTAGCGTAATGTTATATAGTTTATAGCCTTCCTTGGAAAAAGGTATAACCAACACAAAAATATTCTTTCAATTCCGGATAGTATTTGCTGTGATAAGCGCGTTCAAACAAACTCTACAGCTATATATTTTGGTATAGATTTTGATAAGTCTCAGTCTGTCTTCGCGATTTATATTTACTAACATAATATTGGTCTCGATAGGCCTGGATTTACTCATAGCCCTTGTAGACCATGGTCTACGAGCGGCAGCGTCCTAGCCTTCTAGAAGAGCAGCAAATGTCGTAGGTACATGGGGCAGCTGAAAACAAGTGGCCGTCACTCATAAAAAAATCCTTCACTAATTTTAAGAGCTTATTATTCAACTGGTTTCGGGGGTTCCTATGGCTTTTGTTAATACGTCATGGATACTAAATACGAAAAATATGCCTATTAGCAAACACGCCCACGATGGAAAAATCTCGAAGCTAACGACTCTTTTCATTCCTCGTAGTTGTGGCGATCATGGATGAACAGCAATGTCTCTTTTCACCAACCAATCCCTTAACGCTAGGTTTCTCCATAACGGCTATCTTACTAACTTTTATAGTGTCACTATCCATAGGGTCTAAGAATTCTTAGATAACATAGGTACGAGTTTCGTCAAAAACTTAATTGTCTAAAAAGATACAGGACGCTAAAAGGCTAAACACTTTGCCTAGGGAATGGTAGGTGAAAACAGGCATAAGGGTCGAAAAGGCCTGCTGCTAAATGCTAACTCTTCTTTTTTTAAGTATTAACACGTACCTTTATCAAATGCACTGCCTTCATTTAGGTGACACTGACACCCTGATATGATCTGAAAATAAAATAAATTATCTTGAATTTTTATCACGTAAGTGTATAAATATTAAATAGATCGTGTACAGACATTTAAGTTTGGTGAGATTTTAAATGTCAGAATCTCATGTACTTTTTATTAAAAAAATAAATTAAAGAAAAAAAATAAAAAACATTTTATAATGCTATCCTAAAATCTGACACAAGCAATATAAATATTTATTATGAATCTATATTTCTATGGTAACGTGGAATCTTACAATTTTTTTAATTATATGAATTATTTTGCAATTATTATTATAGCAAATTTGACAGTAACATAATTGCTTTTTAAAAATTCAGCCATCATTGTAGCCTGCAGGTTGCAACAGGACAAATATAAAGCTTTATGTACCGGTATTGATTACAGAGGTTAAGTCGGTGAAGGCGTGTCAAATTATGAATGAAGTTAAAATTATCGTAATGGCCAGCCCTGTAGGTCAACGTAGTAGTTACACCTATATGATATAGTCCAAGAGCCTGTGGCGGTTTATTGTATTAATAATGTGAGAACTGATGGCAAATGTTGAGTAGGTATTTGAGGCAAGCTGAAACCTTGTCATATAACTCTCCTATTACACCCCAATACCGCACTACAGACGGGGCCTACCCTGCATTTTACCTAATGTAAAAAAATATATTCAAAAAATATATTTGAGGCAATATGTATTTTTATATGTTGTAGTTGAATATTTAAAGAAAAGAAAAAAATATTACCAAGCGCGTGTTAAAAATAGTTTGCTTGCAAAAATTAAAAAATGTATTTGTGGCAACATTAAAATATTGGATTTTTCATTACTAAATAATCAGGCTCCGATGAATAGTTTTGGATTTTTAATTTTTTTTTAGGCCAGCTTCTCACCAGCTAGGTCTGCAGTTCCATATTGTATGGGGTGTAGTTGGAAAGATAGATGACAAGGTTCTCGGTTTATACGAAACTAGCTTTTGAAAACATAATGTTTTTCTATCAATCAAATGTAGACTTTTAGTCTTCTTCCTTTTAAGTAAGTTTATGCCGAAAATCGAGTCGATCAGTTGCTACAATTACTGCTACATTACAGTATTATGCTATAAATCATATTTTTTTAAGCCAATGAATTATTTTAGTATTTACTAATTAAAAAACACATTGGTGAGGTAAAAATTTGTGCATTAGTCGTCAGTTATCGAGTTCTTGGACTACAGATAATAATATGAACATAACGTTTATCATATTCATGGCTTAAATTCATCTCGACTGGTAATTTACGATTGCTAAATACTACAGATTATTGAGACACTAACTTTAATTGCGGTGACATTTTAAAGTCGATTAAAAAGTTGAAAAAATATCATTGAGTAACATGAGCGATATGGTGTATGAAAGCAATTTTCGATTTATAATTGGGTACACGAGCTGACCTTTTTGCAAAACCATATTTCATTGATTTAATAAATCTTACGCCAGAGAATTTGATTTGCACTTAATGCTTTATGAGTTCGCGACACAAAACAATGACTTCACACAAAGCTACGAAAATCTAAGAAGACAACTACTGTGAATTCGCTTAAGATTGGCGGTATGGTTCGTTAACCCTCCGTCAAAAATATGTATTTTCCATACAAAACACGATTGTCGGCTAACTATTGTGTTGTCACTTCGTTGTTAACAGCCGCGGTTTGTATAGAAATTTGACAGAGGGTTCATGAACCATATCACATCTTGAGCAAATGCATAATTACTGAATTACATTTATTTGACAATATTAATTCAATTCAGCAACAACGAACTAAATCGTATATAGTCCAATTATAACATCCCACAATTGGTCCAAATTTCCCGGTAATATCGGAGTGATAAATTATAACTAGCTAGGTGCTGAAATTTAGGTATAGACCGAGTGAAGTCCTAACTCTAGCGGCCGAACAATGGAAACTTTACCAACTAATAAGCGAGTCTCGATTCGGCATTAGCTGTTGTTAGTTAGTATTATAATTTGTGGTATCAACTTGTACTACTAAATCTTAGGTCGTGCTTCAACACGACCAAAATATAAATTAAAATACAAGATATTTCTTATATTAATTCAAAACAAACTAAGCCAATTCATAGCAATCGGTTCAAAATGTAAAGACATAACGAAATTAAAATTTCTTTACACCTCGTTACACAAAACTTGATTTAAGTCAAAACACAAACCAATCAGATTATGCAATTAAAAAGTCTATTTATTCAGAGGAGGCGCGTGCAGTCGAAACGAAATATTCTAATCGAACGATTCAATGAGATTAAAAATCAATTATCTCCCGCGGGCTCCGCGTCTAGCGCCCCACGGTGAAGTATATTGGAACAACATTGGTAATGCAAGCGGAATTAATTGTCTTTGTATAATATGCATAACGTGTGCACTGTATTGTCTCCCTCTATCGATTATCGGTTGTGGCTATTCAAATCGCTTTTAACAGCGATATCTTTCAAGTTTTAGCTTAGAATTATAAAATGTATTACTTTCGATTACGTCGGTTTAAAGATTTTGAAGCTTCACTACTTAGGGTTTTCCTTTTTTTGTTACTTGTTTCACCGCTAACTGATAAAGTTTCTCCACTACTTTTTTGACAAATTCTCCAAACAACCACAACTGTCATCTGTCAAATAAAGTTGTGCATAGACTATCTGTATGCGGAGAAGCAGGCCCTTACAGTTTTTCTCAGATTATAAATTTTGTGAAATTACTGTCTTTATAAGACCACAACGTTCACATGTCTCAAACAATTCATTGGTCAGGAAATACGAAGCTCGTAGTAGGCTCAACAATATGTAAATACATAAAAGAGGTATTCCGTTAGAACGCCGTACTTCACATTTGCTTTATTTTGAACTGTTCCTGATGGATCTGTCTTATTATGAATTTCCCAGCAGCTCCCCCATGGTTAATGAATTTCGGTAATAATGTTTCGGGGTAGTAATATGTTCTATTCCCAATTTAATGGTAACCACAATCGAGCTGTGTTAGTTATTAATATGGGATGCGCTGCAGTTAATGAATCGTTAATCGGCGGAGCAGGTATATTGATCCCTACGACTACTAGGCTCAGCAGTATTAGGGCCTGTTTCACAGCTTACAGATAGTTCTTTTTTTTGCCAGTTACAACTTTTTTTAACAGGTTTTGTATGGAGAATCTATCAAAAAATTTGTGGATAGCCCAACAGAAACTTTAACAATAAGCGATGAAACAGGCCCTTAGTTTCCTGATGTAGCAAGATGGTAATCATTATATTCAATCGTTGGCTGTGGAATTACATGACTTCGTCGACATCCGGGACAAAAACCAACGAAATAAGAAAGGTCCCGTCAATAAAGTAATTCGTTTGAAATGTTTTACAAGAGCCTTATAATATTTTATACTGTTTCATGTCTCTATCTGCCTAGCGCTACGCTTATAGATATCCAGCCTCGATATCTTCTTTTAGATCCACGGCAGCTTTGAAAGGTTATACAGGGTGTAACAAAAGTAAGTGTTAAAACTTTAAGGATCGTATGTGTCCCTGATATAGAGCTCACTGTATAGCACAAATAAAGATTCTAATACCTAGACGTTCTTTAGAGTTATAAAAAGTACACATAAAATATTTTGCGATTTACGCATAAGACATTTAACATAAAAGAAAGATATTTGACAAAACTTTATGTTCGGAGTAAGGGATCTCGCGGGAATGTTTATTATCGTGGCGCACTCAATATTGTGTATCTACTTCAAGTCACTTTACTGAAGTAGGAATATGACCTGATGTATTTTGTTTCAAATTTATTTTTTGTGTTATTAAAAAGGAAACGAGCAGTCGGTCTCCTGATGTATAGAAACAGCTTTTATAGCGATAGACACTTGCAACATCAGTAGATTTGCAAGTGGGATGCCGGCCCCTTTATGTGGGAGTGGGCTAAATCCCTAATCAGGAGACTCCTACATACACCAGTTTATATCCCCCATCGAACTCAGCGCGGAGTCAGACAGACGTGTCCAGAAGCCTTCATAATCTTTTATCTAAAAATAAGTCGGAAATCCGGAACGCACGAACCGATTTCCACGGTTTTGCATTGGTTAAAAATGTCTCGGACTCCTTGAGGTTTATATTAAAATAAAAAAAAATCAAGATAAAAGCAGGAAAATAATAACATCTTTTTTACAGCTAATTTTATTATATTGACGGATGTATAGTGTATGTATACATGATGATCAATATGAATCTTTATAGTAGTAAGGCAGAATCGTACTACAATTTTAACGGCGAGCTCAGAAAAGTCGTGTTATTTATGCAGTTTAATATAGTGAAAGTCCGTCACATCGAGTTAATTCGGTTCGCTTAAATTATTAGCTGCAGAAGAGCTATTTAAGGGGTATTAATTTGCTGAAACAATTTTGATCAGCCATAAACAGTTTCCGTTGTCTCACATAAATTTTAGCATATTAAGTAATATTCAATATTACGTAGTCTCGGTTTTAAAGGTTTATCTAGCAAATATTTTATAGCTTTATGTAAACAAGTATTAAAATTCGATTTTTAATGTATAATTTTCACCCTACTCAGGAAGGTGAAAATTTTCGCTGACACTAAAACAAACTTTACATTTATTTCATTGAATGAGCTTCATGAGTAGTAAGTATCAAAGCGATATTAGAAATACTGTGTCTTTATAAAGACTACAGTAGTTCACCTGTATTCTTGAAATTATGTTACTCATAAGTCATAGAAAACCAGAAGTGTTTTATGACGAATCTTTTGATCTATCATCTATCGCCAGTGTAGGAACTCCTCCTAGAATTTGTAATTTTTAAATCGGTTTTAAGAAACCTATATCAATTTATTTGGAAAACATTGCTGCGGGTAACGCGCGATAAGATACTGTATTTGCTCTTACAGGCCTTACAGCTCTTGTTAATCCGAATCATACGCATGTGTGCGTGCGCCCCGTTCGTGAGGTTTATTTTAAAGGTAGTCTACTATATAGACTTGTATTGTACGAAAACATTGGAACCACCTCTGCGCTAATTGTCTGTAAACGCCGCTAACCCAATTGGAAAATAATATCCGTGCTCGCGCCGTTAGCTCGGAATATTGTCTGCCTCGCTGAGGAAATCTATTTGGCCAGGAACTAAATTCATTGCTTAATCAACAATTACTGAGTATGAGATAGCCTAAACAAACTGTTTATTTATCATGTTCGATCCTACTTCATAAAAACAAAAAGCAAATGTTTTCGCAAGATAATAAGCGAGTCCAATGGCTGGATGAAAATTTATTAAAAAATCATATATAGCCTTTGGACCCAATGGGTCCAAAACAGGTGGGTCTAAAGACTCAACTACTCTATCCTAAGACGGGAATGAGAGTAGAAGATCTCTAAAAACAATTTTTTTGAATTCATTATGTATTTAATTATAATAAATAATAATAATATCTATGGATGTTTCGCACCACGTCAGAGGTGGAGAATAATTCATTTAAGAGAGGGCAGCGCACTTGCAACGCTTCTGATTGGTGCTGCTCCTTCATTACGAAAAAAAATTTGAATGCTGTATGTCGGTGGCCAAAACTTTCGCGATACGTACCTACACGAACTGCGATATGCTGTGAATAAAAATATGCGTACTCTGCATTATTGAAAAAAATGAGTTAAATACGTCAACCAAAATCGAATTACTTTATAGCAATATTGGGCGTCTTACGAGTTCGGATAAATAATAAAGTAAATAAAGCTTTGTCTATTATATTCTATTTTAGTCTCAGTGTGCGTCGTTTGTTAGCCATGATAAATAGCTTTCATAATATATAAAAATTATGTGTTAAATCCTAAAAATATGTCCTGAAAATTGTGCGAAACAATTTCACGCATTTCTGCTTCCGATGGCCTCTGCGGGCTGACTAAACTTATACCAGCTAGAATTTGCACACGCGATTTATTAGTTATTTGATCTTCGTTGTCATACATATCATTAAATTGAGTTAAATTTGATGATTCTACTATTTATATATGATACCTAAAAATTTTGATGGTTTAGCCGTAGTAAGGCAAATAATTTTAATGAAGAAGGTGCTAAATGATAGTTTAATTCGTATGTTTTTGCTATTTCTCTCGAGCAAACTTGCCGATAAAAAAAACATTGTAATGCGACGCCATCTCAGCGAGAGACCACAAAACCACATTGTAGTCATCGTAAAGGGAAAAATAAATTTCAATGTCGGCCCATGCATGACATAAGAACGCTTTTAATGGTATAATAACTCGTCGCCCCTTACCTACATTGTAACGAATAGTCGTTAAAGTCGTCTGATAACATTGTTCGCAACTTTAATGTTAGTGTTGAAAAGTAATTTGTTATTAACGCCCTTTAAAGAGCTACCATCTTTAAATTGTTATTTTGTTTCATGTTAATATTATTATTTTTAACAATAACAAAAAATTAAAAGCGACTTCCAAAGGATAAAACAATTTAAAACTTTTTAGTTTCTTTATTATTATTTATAAAAAAAAAATTAAAAGTTTTAAGTAATATTTATTCTTTAGTAGTGCCTGTTTCAGAATTCAGTGAGGTATCAGCCTGTTTCCGTACACAATCTTCATTATTTTTAAGTCGGTACCAGCTAACATGTTATGATTTATCTAAATTTAAATTTTTAAATAGGCTGATGCCTCACCGAATTCTAAAACAGGCACTATTAAAGAAATTGTTTTTTCCTTTGGAAGTCGGTTTTAATTTTTTGTTAAAAATAATAATAATTTCCCCCGTTTTAGTTACCCAAAATTATAATGCATATACTACAGAGAACCACTAGACATGATACATTTTTTTATTCTTATTTAAGGGGCAAGGGAGTAGACGGTTAACCTGATGGAAAGCAACTACGGTCGCCCATGGACACTCATAACATCCGAAGAGTAGCATGTGCATTGCCGGCCTTTTATGAAAGAATAGGGAATAGTCAGTGGTGGCACAGAACTATTCCAACGAGTGTACAGCGAGGTACTCAGCCACAGTGTAAAAGACCGGTAGAACAACGTATGTCGGGTTTAATTGTACTAATAATTAAATTTTTCATTCTTAAAAGGAACTTTTGTACAAACAAGACGTCTAAGTTCATATGGCAAGCAACGAACTGCTTTCTAGCCAGTATGGAGCGCACGCGCCTGGGAACGGGAATAGAGATTAGGGAAGTTGGGCCACAGGTAAACTTACTTACTGGACGAAACACAGCACAACGCCGTTTCACACCAGTTGTCTGTGAGGCCGTCGAAACTTGACTCCCCCACGGCAAATATATTATCTTGCTAATATTATAAATTCAAAAGTTTGTAAGTTTGTGGATTTGTGAGTGTGATGTTTGTTACTTCTATACGTTTAAACGACTGAACGTTTTCGATTAAATTTGGCATGGAACTGCTAGCTGGTAACTAGAATTAGCACATAGAGTACTTTTTAATCTCGACTAAGCCAGAGGTATCGCCGCGGGGTATAACTAGTTTTGAATAAAAATCAGTTATTATTTCATTATTTTGTTCGTTCTACGAACATATTATGTTACTATTTGTAAAGCGCTCTACTGCACACCTTAGCCGCCAGCAGGCTTGTTCTACCGACACGTATCTTGTAAGTGAAGCAAGCAACCTAGCTCACCGATAACATGTTGTCGACAAGTATCAGCGGCGTCGGCGGCTAAGGTATGTAGCGCGCTTTGAAACTTACAAATCGCTCGACAAGCGACGGAATAATAATCTTGAATGATGGTGGGTTGATAAATAAACCCATAGTAGCAATGACGATGATGATGATTGATATAATTTGCTTAGTAGCGTATACTTGGGGTTCTTAAAACAACGCCGAAATCTCCAAACGCGTATCTTTATGGAATAAAGAGTTCTATTAGCACCTTGTTAACCATGGTAGGTATGCGTCGGTACAAAATCTTTCTTTTTAGTGCTAAGCGATTAGAATACTTATCGTGAAACCAAAATCATATTTCCCTATAAATTTTTAGGTCTCCTGTGGGTAAAGCCTACTTTACCGGCGATCCGCACAGAGCCGCCAT
>JAOTAV010007687.1:0-28923 GCA_026546445.1 Cyclargus thomasi | reverse complement strand
TACCACCGGTTCGGGAACTAACCCGGCGAAAAGAACCGGCGTAAGAAACTCGCACGGGTCCATCTTTTACCTAAAAGATGGAAAATAACAATAATCTTAAAACTAATTTAACAAACAATTCTCGTATAAAATACATAAGTAATTGTAAGTAAAACAATATGTATATATTACAATATATTGTAACTTCATTATAAAATAAATAAAAAAAAACAAAGTTACATAATAATTGTAAGTCAAGACTTTAAATATTATGCAGAAGCAGCCTGGCAAGCAGCCATTTTACTCCCAGGATGTCTGTCAGGCTGTCGTTAATAAAATCATTAGTTTTAAGTAAGCTTTAGCATATAAACGTTTTTTATGACTTTTTTTAATAATTCATTAACGTTCAAAGTCTTTCTATAAATAAGTTTAAACTTATTTATAGAAAGATTTTGAACACTTGGGATTTTATTGTGAAGGCGTATACATTGAACTTTGAAAGATTTACTTTACTAAGGATCACTGGTAACTCGAGTTTGTACTTATTTCTAGTGTTTCTAAAATGAATATCACTTTTTAACTTTAAATTACTGAGATTTTTTTAAACATACGTTAAATTATACAAAATGTGTTGAAAAGCAACGGTAAGAATACCAATTTTTTTAAATTTATCTCTCAGAGAAATGAAAAAGGTTTTATTTTATAAATGAAACGTATATCTCCATATGAAATTCTCGTTTATCTCCATATAAAATTTCAGCAAAATCGATTCAGTGGTCTGGGCGGGATGAGGTAACAGATCTTTATATATATGGATGCGGAACTGACGTATCTCAAAAAGATAACTTTACTTCAGAGCAAAAAAACTATTTCATATATTAATAACATGCATGTCGTATAATTGTGAAACATGGCAAAAATTTCAACATTCAACATTAATTAATTAAAGTATAATTTTTTGACTCTGGAGTAAAGTTGAAAACTTTTTGAGATATGCCACTTCCGCTTTCTGCTGTCGATATATATTTATATTATCTATGGTATTTAATAGAATCAGGCGTTACTTTGCGGAAATCCATAGCTTCAAGTTTAGTAAATTAAGATTTTTAGCAATATTCCAATTATAGCAATTTTCGCGGAATATTGCTAATAATCTTAATTTACTAAACTTGATTATCTATGGTAACAGACAGACACAGTTTAATTTTTATCGATTCGAATCGCACTTAAAAAAGTTGTACAGAACCAACCGAAAATGGGGTGAATATTTTTTTTTACATTCCGGACATGACACCCTTGTCTCTCCCATTTGTCTTTATACTAATTGGCGTTAGGGTAGCCACCCTAATCATGTTTTTAAGAATTAAAAAACACTTATAAATTTGACTGAAATAGCAATAAGTTGCAAGAAAAAAATACTTCATTGACAAAAATAATCTTTTTACGTTATTTCTTGTGTTGCCCCTCTTTTCGATGTGCAACTTACGCGAATTGTTGGTATAAAGTAAATTTTCTAATTTTATTCATTGTTAGAAAATTATGTAATATTAATTTTAATCCATCATCCTCAAGGCGTAAATGAATGGAAAAGTTTTATATCTTCCAAAATCATATTTAAGTTATTAATAGTGACTCTCGTTTTAAAATTGTATAATAATGTCGTTTCCATGTTTTCCCTGAAATTTCAATATTTAATATGGTTAAAAATGTTAAAATCATGCAAAACTAATTTTTCTATAAATAAATTGATTTTGGGACCAATATCATAAATAGCTGTCGATATTAATGATCTGTTAAGTTATCGCCCCCTTTCACTTATTATTAGGAATAAAAGAGTGAGACAAATCATAGTATTTAATCAGTGATTAACTAAAACGGGAGATGGTGAAACTGTCATCGGGGTTTATTTTATTCTCACATTATACTACCGCGGCCTTTTGATGTTGAATTCATTAGAATATATCTGAATATGAAGTTTTCTACACGAATTAATAATAATATTATTCAAACCGACTGTTTAAAATGGAGGGTTTGTATTTAATTTTTCTTTGCTCGATGGTTCCGGAGGAAATATACCTAATGGTCACCCTAAGCGGACCTTTGTTGGCTTAATCTGTGTCATTTATCAGCTATGAGCGTTTTTAAGACACTAAAACTACTTTTTATCGCGGAATGTGCTAAGCGATTTAACGCATGTGTAGTTTTTATTAGGTTTTTTTTCTAAAGGTACAAGAGTAATTTGATTCCAGTGAGGACAGCCGACAGAGTTTGTCGAAACATTGAGTTGTGTATCATAGTAGTGCTTCAACTGCTGTAGGTTAGGTTTTTTTTTAATTTTGTACTTAAACAGAAAAATGTTTAGGCTAGTAAATGCACACTGTAAAAGAATAAAAATAAAATTTAAAGAAAAGCCTCATGAGTTCTAATGTTAATAAAATAATTGTTGCGAATTAAAATATTGTAGTAACATTTTAGAAATAAATCATTACTTGCTTTATATATTAAATTATATTTAATATAATATAATATACTTTTAATTTTTTGACATCACACTTCCAAAAAAGTGGGTAATCATATTAGTGTCCATTAGGAAAGCAGGGCACAAAAAGTATTTGTCAGAAGTGGGATTCGAACCCACGCCCTCAGAGAGGACCAGAACAACTCGCACCTACTGAGTAGGCAAGGAAACCTTGAGTCTGGCGCCTTAGACCGCTCGGCCATCCTGACACTTGACGGTTGTGTTGAAATTATACATCAGATCTCTTTGCAACATTCTATTACAATATCAATAAAACTTTAACAATTTTAAAGTGTTTCTAAGAAGATATTAAAATTCTAGACTATTAAAATATGAGAAAATGTTATAAAAAGCATTTTAGTGACATGAATTCATTAAAATTTTCGCTGCTAGGCGCCATCTAGTGTCGATGTGTATCACTAGCGAATAGCTTAAAAGCAACCCGAGTACCGGAACTGTCCACTGGATGTCTATTTTTTAGCCATCTGGCAACTGTGCCGACACTTCCTAAATGACCAGCAGATGGCGCAACGCATCGTAGTTTTCTACAAATTTTGTAAATTTTAATAAAATTTGAATTTCCACTGTCTAAGCACACCACAGTCTGTACCACAATAAAGATATATATCATAAAAAATGCAGAGCCTTTTACTGCTGAGTGCTGACATAATTTCAATTTAAATACAAAGATGTTAAAAGTAAACAGAATTCTAAAAAAACCGAAAGATAATTTAATTATTACACGATTATTACTATTCTAGCTAATGAAGGCTTTGTTTGGGGAGAAACTTACCTTTCAATATAGTATTTATTTCTTAACAGTTAACACTTGATTTTTCTGTTGAAATACTAAAGTTTAGTTTCTTAAAATTTTTATTACACAAAATCACTCTTTGAATTTATACTAGATCTACTGACTAGTTGACTACTCGAGATCTACAGTCTACTATTAACAAACTAGTACTTTGGTACACTTAACATTACACTTCATTTGCACTTTTAAATACAGAATTACACAAAAACAATCAAAATTTTAAATAAATACTTTGAAATTGTAAAAAAAGTACTACGGATCTCGACGATATTTTTAAACTTTGTTGCCAGACGAAATATATTTTCTTTGCCAACTTAAAATAAAACCCTGTAGAACAACTTTCAAGTATTTACACACACATACACAAATATAAGCATGGATGAAAAAACGTTTTAATTTTTTTACCAAAAAGGGCATAACCTGTTCTATTTATTTATAAATGAAAGTAAGAAAAAGTTTTTAATTTCTTATTTTTATAGCAACATTTTAATCATGTCAATTGGTGTCAAATATGTGTCAAATCGGTGTTGGCATTGACAGCCTTTGGTCTTATTTTCGTATTTATGTTTTAGGTTTTCTGTTTCCGATGCTAAATTAGGAATAAATCAATATTCTTCCCGTTTTTTATTAAGACTTGAACAATTTTCCTTACAAACATGGAGCTGGAGGTGAAGATTAAGGAAGATATGAAATCACTAGGCTGTAAGTGCTCTAAAAAGATAAGTATGGCCTATTACCTGTACATTCATCTTGTGGATGAGAAATTGATGTACGATACCGAGTACTGCTACAACAAAGATATAGACACTCTGTACGTGGTAGCTCGGCCCAACAAGAACGAGAGATTAAACATATACGTGCCTGTACCTAGTAGCAGCGATGTGGATGTGTTTTACATAGGTAGACTGCAAGAAAACCTATGCACAGTCGAGACCGGGTCCAGTATAACCTTGGCGTTCTTCGAAAGTGACTTTACAATAGTTATGTACACCTTCACAAAAGGTCTTGCTTCTCGTCAAACCTCGGAACACTCTACCCACTTGAAGATGAAGCTGGAGAGACGGAGTTTTATTAACAGTGAATTAAAAAAGAATAGAAGAGACATTTTGAATGATGCTTTAAATGGTGGTGCTGTTGAAGATGATGACTGTGAAATAGTTGGCTGATTTAAAGTCAATGCTGTGCAATTTATGTTTTGAAGTGACACTTGAAGTTTTGAGTATGATCTCGCAATGTATACAACTTCTAGAGCGAAGATGTTTCATTTGAAAGTGTGGATGTCCATATTAAAGGAATTGTGAGACTTCATGTCAAAGGAGTAACTCATAGGAAGCATGATTTTAATGTTTCATTATTAAGATCAATGTATATGATTTACCTACATGTCACTTTTCCAGTTATTCCAGGTTGTTTTCCAGGTCCAGTAATGATGAGGGTGTTGGTACTGCATTTATTGACGTACAAAGAAGTGCTACATCCAAATTAAAACTTGGAAGATACATTTCTATCATGTGAGCTGAACTTATTCTAATTTTTGAAGCACTTTGATATGTTTCGAATAGTGGTTTATGTAGAGTTGTTATTTTAACAGACTCAATGTCTGAACTCCAACACCTTGTTCTTTGCCCCTTGGGGGCTAGAGAATTGCCTGTTGCATAAAACATTCTTAAAATTTTAAATGATTTTGATTAGACAGCTTGTGTTTGATTGCAATAGATAAAACTCCCACATAGGTTCACAGGCTGCATTGAGATGCCTGACTGACTGGCAAAGGATCTGAGATGGTCAGGATATATCTGCCAAAGTACAGTCATACTATACAGTATTGTATCATGTAGCTAAACAAATGTGTATTGATAGATGGAGGAGAGTTTTTAATGATTGTTCTGCCTTGATTTGTTCGGTATTGAATTATGAACCTTGCATGAGACCATAGTTGGGAAACCCAACACAATATGTCGAGAATAAGCTTGGTTGCAGTTTTGAGAATGTGATCTGGACATATTCCACTTGATAAATTTAATTGTTTGATTGCAAAAAAAGAGTCCCCTTATTGTGTAGTTATACAGAAGACTTTATGCACTTGTTAGTAAATTGTGTCTAGAATTGTCATCTCAGAGACTAGTTGTTCCCATGGAGTTTGTATGGAGGATAAATTAATGTAATAATGGCGTTGCAAGAGACTTTTACAAGAGACTTGTACTTTAATTAAGTTGTATTTATTGTCTGCAAGCTGTTGCCCGCAAACCTGTCCACATGGTAACTTTTAAGGAAAACCCAACTATTTTTTTTTAAATAGAAATTTTAAAATTTTATTATATTAAAATTAATCGGGTTTTCCTTGTATTGCTTAAATTATTGTGAATGATACTATGAGGCTGGCGAAGATTGAAAAAAAAGTATACATTTGCATGATATATATTTTTTTCTTTCTGAATATTATCTGCGATCGATTACCTTGGATTTTAATCAGATGTGGTGTTTTGTTGTTGGTAACATTATAATAACTGCAAAGTTTCGGTGTTACGGTGCAACATGCTAAAATAATTTTGATCTGTTCATAATACTATAATAATATAAAGCTGACGAGTTTGTTTGTTTGAATGCGCTAATCTCAGGAACGCTAAGCTCAGGGAAGGCTTTAGGCTATAAAACATCATGCTACTACCAATAGGAGCGGAGCAGTAATCGAAAAATGTAAAAACGGTATACTCGTAATGTATAAAATTCAGACATGGGCAATAGTTATATTATGATATTGGAACTGAATTGATATGGTTCAAAGAAAATTAAAAGAAAAACTACATTAAAAAAGTTATACATAATAAATCTGTACATAGATTATTTTTATTTTTTTGAACATATATTGTTTAAATAAAAGACACAATATTTTTATTGTTTTATTATAAATTAGGTATAAAATGGTACACACGTCCACATATGTGGCTGGCAACGTTTGACTTGCATGTGGTGACTGGTGGGAAAACAAATAGAATTTAATAAGCAGCATGATTCCTTCTTAATTTACACAAAACTCAGTCGGTATTTTAATAATAAAAAAATATTTATCTTACACTTAGGTACCTTTAATTAATTTACATTACAGTTGGCCACTCACCTTAAACATTCTTAATAATATCATTTTGGTTAATGTTTCCCGCTATAAGAGTACCCATTTAAATATTAAATGTTTCATTCGATTTTTAAGTACTTTAAATGTGTACTCTTAAATGTAGGTCAATAAACTCGTATGTGAGATAGAGTAAAGAGCTTTCATAAACAGTTTACAAAATTTCACATAAACTTTAAATAACAAATATAAATAAAATGTTAAAATCTCTACTAGCTGCTATTTTGAAGCTCTATGTTAATAAAATAATATAAACTAAGTTCAAGATTTAGAAAATTTGAGATAAAATAATCTTTAAACTATTGTAGAAATCATTAGGGTCTTCAGACGAAAGTCACAGGATCAAAACTGATATGCCATATAAGCGATACTTATATAAAAAAACGCAAGTAAACTTTACATCTGGTCCCTCAATTTACATTTAATTACAATATTAGCAAACCTAACATTTTCTCTTAAAATAACCTATTTAGTAATACAAAATATGTATATTTCGATGTGAATACAACATTCGAGTGTCCATATTTTCACTAGCACTTTGTTTCACAGGAGTCTGACACAACACTTAGCACCATTCTTATAATAGGTCTTTGAGAGTCTTGATACATTTACCCCGGAAGCAAATCTCGGTCTCGTGAGATATCTCCGTGGACATCGAAGTACTGATGACTTGTCTGGGATCCATGAAGCTGGATATTGATGATGTTTCTACACTCTCTTTGCTGGTGACCGCTGTCTCAGTAGCGATTTCGGCCTGCTGGGACTGCGATTCCGCCGTAAATTCTTCTGGAATGTACGAGCTTTCAGTAGTCGTTTTGTTCACTTGGACTTCCTGTTCGACATTACTCGCGTCGTTGCCTTCAGTGTCTCTGTCGTTTGGATTGCTTTCTTCGCTTTCGTCGGATGACGTCACACCGAAGAGGTAGTCCATAAAACTAAATCTATCGGATCGGTCGTGTTTTGTCGAGCTTGAGGTAGGTTCTGTAGGTTCACTATAGTATGAGGTATCATCGTATGTGGGGTCCGGCGAGCCAGTTCCCAAGTCCATTTCACCCGGATTTACTTTGTCTGTAGGTGTTTCTTTGTTAAGAAAAGATTCAGTGGTAAGTTTGACAGTCTCTTTAACGTCTTCTTCGATTGAGGCATTGATCTTAGGAATGTCTAGCTCTGGGATAACATCTAGTTCTTCGTCTTCGTTATCGAATAAGTTTTTGATGAAGGTGTACTGTGGCTTGTAGGTGGTAACTTTGAACTTAGGTTTGTCTTCGATGACTTGATCGATTGAGTTGGTGGGAACGCTTTGTCCTAGCCGGTTAACTGTTTTAGTGTAGTATTGGGATTCGGCTGTCTCGATTCCCTCAGAAACTGGACGAACCTTAACTTTCTTCCAGTATCCACGGCGCCTGTTTTGTACCTCTTCCTGAAAAGCAGACAAATCACTTAAGTTCGATTATTTAACGATTTTTTACTTTTCAGTTGTAATAACAATAATATGTTTTTAAATAAAATTTCTATATAGTTATGCTTAATACCTGAAAAAGATGGCCTAAGCGCAGGCTGAAGTCATCTATGCTAATATTATAAAGCTGAAAAGTTTGTTTGTTTGAACGGGCTAATTTGAGGAACTACTGGTCATAATTCTTTTTGTGTTGGTTAGTCCATTTATCGATGAAGGCTATATACCTAACATCACGCTTCGACCAACACCAATATAAAATAATTTATAAAGTTTAGCGCGGACGTAACGTAACAGATAATACGTAGTAAAATAATTTACCTCTTTTGGAGAAGAAGTTTCTGGGTGACTGGTCGTAATTTCCTCATGCGCGGGTGTCGTAGATTTAACGGAATAACTGTCACCGGACGAAATAATTCTTTCAGGTGGAATCTCACCAATTTCACCACCCTTGTGTTTCATTACTTTATTTGTGTATTCGTCCTCATCCTGCTCTTCTAAACTTTTCATTACCTCTTCCAGCATTGTTTCAAACGTCGACATCGTGTCACTTGGCTCACTTTTTGTTACTTTAGTTTGTTCAACGAGAGCTTCAAGAGTTGGTGGGATATCGGGGACCTTTTTTATTGCACGATTATTAGTTGCTGGTGTCACGGAAATTAAAATGTCATCATGTCCGACGGTTATTATATCCAATTCCTCGTCTTTATTACCTCCATCGATTTCTTTGTTCTGATTATTTATGTCATTTGGATTAAAAGGTTTAAATGCTCCTCCTGAAAATTTAGGAGACCAGTGATCAGATTCGGGTGCTGCATATTTAGGCCTGTGAATGGAGTAATTTGGATCTTGGTCTTCTATTATTTCTTCAGGTTCTGGTTCAGGGGCAGGTTTTTTGTTAAATCTTTCAGAGAACTTTGATCTATACTTATTTACAGGTATATTTCTGGCTGTTGTAGTAACGTCTTCTAGTTGAGTATCGGGTTTTTCCGTAGGTTTTTCTGTGGGTCGTCTTCCCCTGAATCTGTTTTTCGCTTCGTAAGGTCTTCTATTAATAGACCCTTCTGTAGACGTTGTTGTATAAGTTGGGCGTTTACGCCTAAATTGTCCACGCTTTGTTGTAGTTTCCGTAGTCGTTGATGTAGCTTCAGTTGTTGGATCTGGTTTGTAAACTGGCTGTCGGTAATCTTTAAATTCTGGTCGGGCATGAATTTGTTTAGTTTTTAAATCAGCTTCAATTTCTTCAATACGCATTGTAGTACGTCGCTTGTCGAATGCTGGTCTGTAAGTTATAGGTGCACTATTTTTCCTATCGTTCTTTATTTTTGAAGATTCAGTCGTAGATGTTTGATGGTGTTGTCGGATTACACCAGGGCGAATTCTCACTCTGTTATATGACGGTGTCGTTTCGACAGTAACATCCTGCTGAGCATCTTCTTGACTGACTATGCGTTGATCTTCAATGCTCTTTACTTCAGGAGCTTCAGTTTCTCGATCTTCGTTTCCTTTAGAATCGCTCGCTTGCTCGTTTTGATTTCTTTCATATGAATCTCGTGAATCGTGACTTACTTGGGGTGAGATTTGTAATGAATAGCCATCCTCTTTTGTTAGTTGAACGTCACTAGTTTCTGTAAGGTATTGTTCATAGTTTTGGTTCTTTGGCGACGATAAGTCATCAGAATGTATTCCTGATTCTTCATTTGCGACATACTGTACGGTTTCTTTGGGTTGCGAGTGTTCAGTTATAGCAAGCTCATCGTTACTAAAGGCATTTGCTGTGTCGTCAGAATTTGTTGACTGAGCATTTTCAGATTTTCCAATAGGTTCTGTAATAGCTTCAATGTCGATTGTACTTGCCCTTTCCATGAGTGTTACAGGATAGTTTTGGTGGAGAATATCTCTTTGGTATGCAAGATCGCCCATTTTATTCCCCTTTTTCGTCGGTTTTTCGTAGGTTTCTTCACCTTCTGAGGGTTTATAATGAATCTTGCCCCTTGTTCTTTGTCTGTAACTTTTAGTTGTGCTCTCATTCGACTCATAAGACTCCTTAGCAGATTTTTCTGTCACTTTGTTTGGTTCATATCTTGATCTAGGGGTTGACGGTCTTCTTTCCCTTAAAGGTCTCCTAGTCACAGTTGAACGAGTAGAATATTCATTAGATTCTGACTTTGTAGGATACTTAGGACGACCTCTTGTTCTGAGCGGTGGGGTTCGTCTCGACGTAGTGGTAGAGGGCGTCGTTGTAGTTGTTGTTGTCGTATAAGACTGTTCTTCGGAGCTATAATTTACATTATAATTATTATTATACTCGGCAGAATTTGATGAATTTATTTCAGCCGATTCAGCTTCAGGAGCATGATTGTTTTCACCTGAATAGCTTTCCGATATGGACTGTTGCGTTGTATTAGAAACGTTAGGAATATACTGTAATTTGCTATCCACATTTTCATAGTTATTGTTGTAGTTAACACTTACAGAATTTTGAGGTTGTACTTTGTCACTGTTATAGTTTGAGACAGTTTTTTCTGGGTATTCATTAACAATTTTAGGTGGGGTCTGACGGTATGATTCATAATTGTTTTGCTTATTGTAATATATATCTGGTTCATAATTTTTTTCGTAACTAGGACTTGGACTCTGAGTATATTGTGTTTGCTCATATTTCGGTTCACTGGAGATAGGGATATTTAAATTTTGATTTACATTTGTATTGTAATAATCTTGTTGATAATTTTGTTGATAGTTCTGCTGATAACTAGGGGTCACCTTATTTGGTTGCTGTGTCTGTTCGTACTTCACGTCTGAAGTTAGTACAGTAGCAGGAGTCGGTGACGATGTCTGAGACTGACCATAGCCTTGCGTAGTGGCTGATGACTCTTTATATTCATCAAAGAAATTTTGATATTCGCTAGGAGCGTTGAACTGCAGTCCTTGATTGATTGAGTATGGATTGTGAGTTTCCAACAACTGAGTAGAATGAGTCGAGGGTTGTCTCGTTGTTATTGTAGTTGATTGCGTTGTGCTCGTTGTGTCTTGTAAGTAATTATTGCTGTACACTTTCCTTGGCTCTTGAGTCTGATAGTTTTGTTGCTGTGGAAAGTTAACGTATTGTGAGGGATTAAATTGATTTTCTCTATTTATAAAATATGTACCAGGTTTGGCAGTCGGTAAAGTAGACTCTTGTGGTCTTATTGTGCTGACCGTTTGCGGTTCGAAGGAGTAGTAATTCTGTTTATAGTTGTTGTTAACTACATTCTCTTTCGGTGAGGCAGTACTGTAGTAGCTGATCTTTGGTTTTTGTGTCACGGGCTGCCGGTTGTTGTTAGCGAATGGATCTGCCGTGTACGAGTTGGGGAAGACATTAGCAACGGCTGAAGATTTTGTTGATGACGAGGAGTCCTGGATCTGAGAATTTATAACAACTGATCCAACATGTGGTGAAGGGAAAGGAATCTTTGCAAATCCTTGCGGCGTATTGTAGCTCAACGGTGCAACGAAAAATGGCAGCTGCTTTAGTTTTTTATCTTTGTTTTCAATATTGGACAAATATGGTAATTCGAATCTTACAAAACCCTCCGGAGGATTTAACGATGAAGGTCCTATGAATACCTCAGGCGCGTTTAATGGATTTACTGAGTCTAAAACTGGTACAGTTCTTGCGTTTTTCAGAGATGATAATACATCACCAACTTTAATGTCTTTCTTTGAATCCTGGGTCAAAAATATGGCCAGAGGCGGTTGATGCGGTTTGAGCTTCGGTTTCGGAGTTGTTACGGTGGTAGTCGTAAATGGCAGTGTTAACGTTGAATATCTTGTAGTATCAATGTCTCTTGGTGGGGAATTAAAGCGATTTGAGAAATCCTGGGGCTTATAGGCTTCAACAGGTTTAGGAGTGGATCTTTGAATTTCCGCTGCCAAATTTTTCATGAGAGGATTTAGTTTAGGAGCCGGGTTGTACAATTCCGAATTCAGGGTCTGCGGAGCGGTAATCGGATTCCTAAAATTGAATTGTCCCTTGTTTAGCGACTCCAACGGCACATAAAGTAATTGAACTTCCTCTCGCTCTACCTTCGTCCTAGGCGTATTCATAATTTCTTTTGATTTATCATAATTGTCGAATCTTATCTTATGTAGAGACTGGGGCTTGGGTCTTTTGTTTAGTCCTGGATCAGTGTTGTTTTCGATGCGATATCCGTCTACGAACTTGGGCGGTTCCGGCCTCAGCTTCGGCGCCTGGTTTAAAAACGGCTTGGCAGGAGTCGGTAACGGCGGTAGAGCTTGGGAGAACGAATCAAACTTAACCGGGCCAGTATTAGATTGCGGCTTAGGTTTGAACTGGGGCACGCTGTCAAAATTATACTGCGGGGAGATAAAGCCCTGCGTCAGAGGAAAGTTAGGCTGCGATAAGCCAAATCTTAGGCCCTGCCCGAAGCCTTGATCAGTCAGGTAGTTTTGTGGCGCCGACGGCACCGACTGCAGGTAGAGCTGTCGGTTGGGCTGGGAGTTGTAGAACGATCTTGACGGAAACGTGTCACCGTTGAAGCCGCTGAGAGTTCTCGTCAGTTCTGGGAATGGTTCGGAGAGTATCCGGGGTTCGGCCACCGCCTGCCGCTTGAGCGGGACCGCCGGTTCGCTGTCCACGGGCCCAGTGAGGGGCACCCAGTCGCTAATGTCGGCCGTGTAAGAGCTGATCTGTCGCGACCATCTCGATTGCTCCTTCGTCGCTACCACCGCAAGCAGAGCCACGCACGCTAGCACCTTGTACGCCATCTGAAAGTGATAATTTTGATATGTAGCATATACAATACAGTATCTCATTATAAAGTAAATGGAAATGAGATCGGAAAATGTGTCATTGGTACACTGGGGTTTGAACCTGCACCCTCGCGAGTTCTCACCCACAAGGCTCTAGGGTTATGCATAATATTACGGAAGGATCTACTACTCTACATTCGTGGAAAGTAGGCGATGATGGTGTACAGAACACAATACCAGCATGTAATTATGCTGTAACAATGATTACAGATATGGAATAAAAAGTACACTTCGTATATTAACCTTTTTAACTAATATTTCTGGGCGCAGTATCTTATGGTTGCAAACAGGTGTATAAAAGGTCCTGGAGACTTAAATTATTTTAGTTCAAGGAAATTGCACAGAATTATTAACGAAGAAGATAGACAGAACCCGCCACCCTGTAATGTGCTTTTAGCACAATTGACTAGCAGCAATTTCTTACTACGTTGTTAATTTCTCGTCCTATTCATAGTATCACAAACAATCGATAAGTGTGTCGACCGCGTAACCGCTTTACCCGCCCCCTAGCGCGGCGCTCGACAGTGAAAGCTGCGGTAATCGCTTTTCTCCCGCCTGCGCGTGCTCCGAGAGGAAAATCCGTATAGCACATCCGAGACGGGAAACTGGGACTCATCCACTAAGTTATATACCGTCAGTGAAACTAATATATTGGCTGATTACGGATGTATATTACTCCGGGCTAGGCTTTTCGTAACTCATCTGCACTGTCTTCGCTATTTGCCTGTTAATAAGTATCATAGTGTTACGAATATTCTCCATAAAATTTAAACGGAGACGTAATATGTAGGTATTCCGCCTCGCCTTAAACATTCATACGTTTCTACATAGGTATATGTAGAAAATTCTGAATGTTTAAGGCGGAGGATTGCCTTGTCCCTGATTTAGGGCGGTATACGTCATTGGACATTAGTTCACTATAGGTCCAATATATTTATGTCATTGTATTTATAGGAAGGTAAATATTATTCTCATTAATATCTGAGCAGATTTTATGTTGTATCATCGTAAGGAAAGCAGAAACCTAAGAAAAACAGCACCCCTGATACCTGACAACCACCAACCAAAAACACATCCTAATATCTTGCCAATTTACTGTGGTCCCATGGCCAATAAAGGTATTAAAATTTTTTTAAGAATATAAGCCACTTTATTCCTGCCATATGCCTAGGACGCCTAGTACTACTGTTATCCCCCTAGGACGCTACCGCCCATAGGCCGTGGCCTTTAACGGCCTATTTATAAAGCCAGTCCTTCCCACGTCTCGTCTAGCACGCTGTATGCACAGCTGTTAATATATGTAAGTGTGTCGACGTCTCCGAGTTTCCTGGAGCGGATTCCGCGCGGCCGCGGCGCACGCAGCACCCAACACAAATATCTTCACGCTACTTGCGTGTCTCCGAACATCACGCTGATAAAAATTGTGTTTCTATTTTTGTTCTTTATTGGGCAAAGCAAATACACATTTTGCCCTTGGACAAAAAAGGAAAATTTGATATTTATCCAAAAAAAAAGACGCAACGAAAGAAACATTCTAAGGTATGCGGCATATTATACGAAACTGCAAAAAAAATCTCTTTGGCTTCCTTGTAGTTCGGACTCTAAAACGATATAAATAGGCCTCGAGTCTTGACCGGTCGTACTCCGAAACGTATACACAATGCCGCGACGGCAGCATTCGGTTTAGATATTATCAATTATGCCGTTTGAGCATAGGGGGTAAACCCTGGGACACCTCTATCATCAAACGTTCCTTTTGACGCAAGACGCGGCCCAGTTGTAACTTGTACAGCGGTGCGTGTCAGTAGACAACACATCATATTACGTATTTGTAACTTAAATCATATTGCCTATTCGAACTAGTCTACTGACTTATACCCCGATAAATACGTAACATTATACAATACACTTGTCTATCAGCTTAGATCTAATTAGCGGCTATAAGCGTGAAAACCTACTTCCTGAACTAACGACAAAAATGTGGGGCTAAGTAATTATTAAATTAAAGCAATAAATACATTTACTTTTGCTACAGACCGCTCATTATAGACTCATAACTCAAAGTGTTAATTGTTTCATTAATTGCTTGCTAACAGAAGCCGGATTTGGTGAAAACCGTTTGATAAATTCGGTTAGCATTTGTTTGAATAATGATGTTAATTAATTTTTAAATTTATTAAGATATTGAGATTATTATTATGAATATGGGACTATTCTCAATTTACGTATCGATTAATCTCAAGCCGATTTCTCTTAGTCGTTTAGGCTTCAGAACGTGCCAAACAATTATACATAAAAAATAGCACATTGGTTTAATGTTAACAACTATATATGTGTGTACTTACTCTCGAAAACAGAGTATGTATGTATAATAGGAAAAATTGATAGAGAGCCAGTAGACGGACCTATGTCATTTGGTCGAAATAAGTCAATTGCATGTAAGTCGTGATCTGTCGGCTGAGTTTGACATAGCCCGACTAAATTACTTAGATCCAAAACCTGTATCTCTTTCAATTTCTCTGATTGTACATACTCTCAAAAAACATAACCCTCCGTCTAACGCAGTCGGGTGACTAGCTCATGTATTCTAGTATAGTTGTCCAACCACACTCTGTCCACTTTCCTCACGGTTATGGTATTCCACGCTTCTTACACCGCGTTACAACATGTAGAGAGCTCTACCTTCTACGGAATACCAATTTCGTTGAATACTTCGACGGTCTTACGTCAACGGCGTGGCTAATCTCCGTTGGCTAATTGTTAGCCACTAGTTTTACTAATCAGTGGTACTCGTTAGTATAGAAAGTAGAAAATAAGACTAGGAGCTTGTACGAATCTCATGGTGCGTTAAGCGTGCGTTTACAATATAGGAATTATAATATAATATCTATGAACCCTTTACACCACGTCAGTCTGGCACTATTCTAAGTACCTGAGGGACTTGTTACAGGTACCAGACTACGGAAATATATTTAATACTTCTATCCTATTAACAATTAACATATTAATAATTAAATTGAATACATGAGTAGAAGAAGGGGACTATTAACAATTGGAAAACTGCAGCTAAAAGCACAAATGAAGGTTTTTAAAAAATATTTAAAATAAAAAAAAATGTAAATTCTATATAAAACAAGATGATAGAATAGGCGTGTAATAAGATTAGGGATAAAAATTATTCCTCTAATGTTGTATATTGTCCGTTATCTGCTTCGTGCACTTATTCAAATTCAAATTTAACATATATACTTTTGTGTCTTTAATTCTCATACTACTAATGTAATGGCCGGTCACAGACAGCGCAATGTCTACGTCTGAATAAAATATTTGTTTATAAAGATAATGATGATGAATCTTTGGATTAAGCCGTTGGTAAAACCTAGTAATGAATAAAGGAATGAATCACATTGTTTACTCAACTCACTTTTCAGAAGCATCGAGGTGCAGTACCTGGTGAATGGACGTGCTATTGTGCGCTAGTGGGGGTCAGGTGACCGATTGTGTTCGTACCAAACGATACCAAAACTTATACATAAGAAATGGAAACCACAAGACAACATTCATATAAATGAAATGCGTACATAGCAACCATAGACCAATTATTTTATAATATAATTCCGCTATTATAGCAACTTAGATTCTTGAGAGAGACGATCTAGTCTGTCTGGAAGAGATTTAAATCTTCAAAATGTAAGAGAATCGTTTGTCATAATAATAATATCTATGGACCCTTCACACCCCGTCAGTCTGGTCCCGTGGTAAGTACCTGAAGGACTTGTGTTACGGGTACCACCCAACCGTAATATATTTAATGCTTCTATAGTATTTTATTATATGATGCACATAATTAATACACATCCCAAGACCCAGAAACATTGAAAAAAAATTGGCTCCGGCGGCGGGATTTAAACCCACGACCCCCGGCTTAAGCTACCAACGTGCTGACCAACTGAGCCACAGAGGTCGTCAAATCATATTCTTTAACCAATCATTTTTTAACTAGGACTACTATAACTACCATAGAAGCGGTTCTACAAAAGATCTATGCTTTCGAGTTTTTTTTATTGTAAAATAAGGGAATTTACGAGCAAACGGGTTACCTAATGAAAAGCAATAACTAAAAACACCATAGGCTCTCGCTACATCAGAAGAGTGGCAGATTGACCGTCGGAAAATTGAAGGAATCGTGTCGTCTTGTCTTTACATAAGTATTTTTCTGGTTTAGTCCAACCGGCTTATTACCGCGGTTATAGTTCGCGTGCAGTAACTTGTGAGCTGTGACCTAACATCACCAATCAATCATATATATACATATATTACACATATTTGTCTGCTGTCAACCGTCATGCTAATTGCCAAACAGAGCGAAGGCTTAATGTACCACTTGCCCACGACCGCAGTCGCTCCGGTTCGATTCCCGCGTTCAAACATTTAAAATTATAATGTGTTATACATCCGAAACCGTATGCTAAACGTAATGGATTAGAAAACTCTTTGAATGTGAATTAACATTTGACGCATAATTAGGCTGGCTGGTACACTGACCCACAGAAAACATGACGCTCTAATAACTAAGCGAATATGCTTATTTTTATCATTGCAGCAGTTTTCATATACTTAACCCGTTAAATGCAACTTCAAAAAATGTACCGCGTCAGTCATGTTACTAGTCAATCACAAAAATTTCTCGCGTAAAACTGTTGGTCGCGCAAGTTGTTTTAAATTTTGGGTTATATATTTTTAAATTGTAAAATATTCTTTGTGTTCATTTCATAACCTGAGTATCCGATACGCCATAGTGTTTCTCCATGTGTTACTGTCACAACTGGACGCACATATAATAGGAATTTACCATAAAATTGTTTACTAGGAAGCGTTGTTACGCAATACTGCGACACTTACAAGAAATATGTGAGAATTTCACTCTAGGAAGAGATATTAAAAAAAATTAGGTGCGTTTAGAAATACACTTTATTTTCGCCTCATAAGTCACATATTTGGTTGACGGTTAAAAGAAAAAAGAGTGAAATGACAGGAAGGCCGGTCAGAAACAGCGCTGACCGGTCTCGACCGGTTGGTGTGACGTTTACTTTCGTTCAGGTTTTAGAAAATAGAAGCGGGTTAATGTGTTGCATCCTTGTTTATTCTGTAATAAATGGTGAAGAGAGGTTTTTACTTTTCTACTATTTGCTCGATAACCAAGCCAAGATGTAGCGACTAGCGAGAAATTATACAGCAACTATGAGAGTTGTCCTCAGATGAGTTTAGCAATTAATATTTTTTATTTCATTAAGTAACGAACAATATAATTGTTGTAATTAAATACAGATGTTTTTTTTAACTACAAATTTAACATCTCGCTGCAGCGAGGAATGATGAAGCAAACATTATTTGAGAGCTGTTTTCAAAATGAATTTCGTTCATTAGTTAATTGTTGTATTTCTAAATTCTAATAGATAAGGATATTTTTTCTTATAAAGACGACGATGACGCGGTGGAATTTTACGTGTTACGAGTAAGTCACTGGGACAAAACTTGTGAAAAGACTTGCAGTATGAAACTGGCCCAGTGGTTCAATTAGTTATCTGAGTTATGCAACAGATTACATAATTAAGTGCGACTGCATATTTGCAAAGGCCGCTACTATGTTAAATATGCATTTGGACTTTCGTGATACTTGGTACTTAGGTTCTTGCTAACATAATTAAGTTTGTAACTTTAACGCTTAACATACAACGAGTAATTGTGTATCAACATAAGTTTATTACTTCAAGTATTAAGATAATAACTCATAAAAATAAAATATACAATATGAGAAGATAACCTAAAATAACTGGAGGACACTGGACTATCGGCCTGTCTAGACACCATGATGTAAATCTTAATGTACGGGATTTGTACAGCGCCACCTAGCGATGCAAACGGTCACATCACATTCTACATAGTTTGTGGGTCACATCTACAAATTCCATATAAAATCGGCACCGGCGATTGCGACACAAAATAACACAAACATAACTCCACTTTATGATATAGGCTATTGGTTTCATTTTGCTCTACGCTACTACAATGCAGCGGCGTCATGGGCAGCTAGACCAATATTATAAGAAATGATTGATTGTATAATTCATTTTTCTGGTTCTAAAGCGTCCATTTACGCAAAAAAAAATCGGCTGATTTTTAAATGTTAGTTACCTTCTTCCATTTATGTCTTTATTTCACGAAATCATTGCAAAAGTGCGTTCAAAGTGCGTAACGTTAAATCACCGAGCGCATAACAGGCTTGATCCATATCCGTTCTCGCAACCCCGTGTACTCACTATGCTAATGAAACCTTCGGCTTAGAACGTGCGGCCTTGCCAGGACTTTCCATGGGAACCGTACACGATCTATGAAACAATTGGTCTACATTAGATTGTTACACGACCTTGGATCTCGTAAAGGAACTTGTGGGTGTTTAATTGAGTAATTGTCGGATGTTTGTTGTATGTTTACCATAATATATAAGTATAAATGCGAGGCGAAGGACGCGGGACTCAGGCAATGATCCCCGTTCCGGGGTGTACCTGGCGCAACATGTCTCCCTCGCCATTCAGCGCGGCAATGAGGCCAGCGTGATGGGGATCTGAGCCCGGTACGCTGCGGGGCGGGCTTTTTCATTAAGGGTTTTATTTTATTTTAGTTTATTTATGTAATATATATATTTTTTTGTCCTTATTCCCTTTTTTCTTAATAAGTTGTATGGGTTATGTTTACTTTATTGTTGAATTTTATAAGTTAGCATAATATTGTTATTTATGTGTTTAATTTCATATCCAATTATGTTAAATTCCAAATTCAATTGAAAAGTGATTATTTATCCTACCTAATTAACTTTACTTTCGAAATAAAAATAATTCTATAATCTATAATCTGTCAGCTACTACCCTGTCTCTATGTATACAAAATTTCGTCAAAATTCGTTTAGTAGTTTCGGACAATCTTTTTTTAACCGACAATCTTTTTTTTAATATTGTAACAGGATATTAGGATGCAGTCAAAAATATACTAAGGAAAAGCTAGGAATACTATTGACTAAGTTGTAACATTAACGTAACCTAGTAATTAATCAATTATCATATTGTTTAGAATGTGTAAGCAATTTAAAAAAATCCTCATTAGTTTCAAGAACTTTTTTCTATTAAAGATCTATATTCTAAGATATATATAATAATAATATATGTATATATAAAAATAATGTTAGCGATTTTTAACTTTAACTAGTCCACCAGTAAAACGCGACAATAGACAATTCGAATTCCACCTTCGAGTTAATTGATTATTGAGACACTATCTCTTTGGTTTCTAGTCTCTGCCAGCAAAAACCAAATTATTAAAGTAGTCCGCAACTTACAGTTTGTTTAAAGGAAAATGTTTTTTTTTTTTCTAATTTTTTAAATAAAGGAGCAAACCTTATTTTCCTCATGGTAAGCAACTACCGTCGCAAATGGACACTCGCAACATTAGTTGCAGGTGCTTTGCCGGCTTTTTAAAAGAGGTATAATATATATCTCTTTTTGCAGATATGGAGGTCGTATCGGTCTTATCGGTCTAACTTTTTAACCGACTTCCAAAATCGAGTAGGTTGTATGTTCGGCCGTGAATATATATATTTTTTCTATTTTATGTCTCTTCCCAAGCTCTAAGCACTTCAGTAGTTTAGGCGGGTGGCTAGCCGGTGAAAAGACAATTGTTATGCCATACACCGTTAGATTTAAATCAACTTCTACGAGTATATCTCAATTAAAGATTCGAACATAGAAAAAATGTTTACCTCCTTTTTTGTCTGACTTTTTGACAAAAAGTTACGAAAACATGTTGTCTTAACTCTAAACACATTGTAGTGAAAGTGTGAGTTGCTTATATAGTGTATATGTTGTGGAAAAGTGTTTGTCCGGTTGTGTGTCGGCTTTTCTAATTGCCGTGGACAGTTTCTACAATGTCGTCTGTAGCGAATTGTTGATGGAAGTTAGAACCAGAGTATGAACATTATTGCATCGGAAAGTCGGAATATTAACGTATATGGGGGAAATTGAAAGAGAGCCAGTTGACGGAGTCTACGTCATTTGGTCGCAGTATGTCAATTCCATGTAAATCGTGATCTGTCGGTTGAGTTTGACATAACCCGACTAAATTACTTAGATCCACGATCTGTATCTGTTTTCAACTTCTCTGACTGTACATACAGAAAGTTTGTTTCTTTGGATGTTTTTTACTTGGAAACTATTAAATGGATTTCATGAAATACAGATGCATATATTTATTTTTAAGTATTTATTTCTTTATATTTACAAAATATGACTTAATTCTAGCAATCGCCAAACTGAATGTCGGTCTGTTGGCGATATTGAGATATGGTCTACATATTCGTGACCTATTTTTTCCCAATTTAATGCCCCAGTGGTATACCTTTAGTTTCATACTGGGAAAGCCGCGGGTACAAACTCGTTTAATTAATAATATTAATAATTTTAATATTACTATTATTATTTGTTAATTTAAAATAATAAAGGTGTTTATATCATAGAGTAACTTTGACATTATACGTGACTAACCTTGATATTAACTGTGTAATTAAACCTAAACTAAATGTTAGTAGAACGCCCCGCCCTACTCTACTTTATCATTAGCGACTAGATATATTTTATGATTGTGCTAAGTTGTATTTATAGTATAATAATAAATACGTGGTAATTAGATAATACAGGACGGAGCAAAAGTAAGTGATAAAACTTTAGGGATCGGAAGCGAAGAAATTTTTGCGATTCATACTCGTATGGGCAAACTGATGCCACGGGGGCGCTTGGTTCACTTACTATTATTACACCCTGTGGGAAAAACTAAAGAGAGCCAGTTGACGGGCCTATGTCAATTCCACGTAAATTGTGATCTGTCGGCTGAGTTTGACATAACCCGACCAAACTACTTAGATCCACGATCTGTATCTGTCAACTTCTCTGATTGTACCTAGTCTGAAATCTATTACATTTTTTGCCTGTTATGAGATATCTATAATAAACACCTTCAGTTTTCTTGTTTTGTTATCAATGAATTATCGAAAACGGACTTTAAAGGAATATGGCATTGCCTGTTAATGTAACAACTGTGCAAATAAGACTTCTTCGATTTCTTCATTAATAAAATTCTTTATGAATTAGTTATTCAATTAAGATACTTCTATAATTATTCAAGTTCATTGATCACTGATGATATACTTACAAACATATAAATGGGCTGAGTACAAAAAGTTATTGCTTATTACGCCTCGTACCACCTGACCATAGTAAGATGATTGTTAATTCACTTTTCATCGTACTCTTCTGAGACAGCCGCGGGCGAATCCGGGCCTAGAGAAAGCGGTTGCGTCATCACAAAATTACCTGCTTCACATTTATACATACTCAAATAATTGACGACATCTGTGGCGCAATGGTTAAGCGTTTTGGTAGCTCACGCCAGGGGTCCCGAAACTTCGTTGCGCAAAAATTTGTGTATCACGCGGGAACCGTACATTGTCCCGGGCTAAAAAGTATCCTATATGTTGCCCAGACCTAATAGCTATTAAACAAAAAAAGATTCATTAAAATCTGTCCAGTAGTTCCGGATATTAACGCGAATAAACACACAAACAGACCATTTTTTTTTTCGTTATTTGTTTTATTACTATTCCTTATATAATATTAAATGTATAGACACTCTAATTTTACTGTTTTATTATTTGTATAGAAAATATTCAAAATTATTGCATATTTTAAAATAATATTTGTATTCCATGCTCCTCCTTCGCAGGGCGACCTCTATTACAATCAATAAGTTGCTTATCATTATTTCGATATTTTTTTTATCTCCAGTATGTGATAAAGTAACCATATATCTATTTCAACAACTTTACCATCGCCTCCGTGGCGCAATTGGCTAGCGCGTTCGGCTGTTAACCGAAAGGTTGGTGGTTCGAGCCCACCCGGGGGCGTCTCTTTTTGTTTCTTACAACTATTTTCCTAGTTCTTAATGTTCCTACTTATGATTGTACTTCAATTGCGACAATATAACGGGTGAGTTTATGACGACTAATCTTTATTTCTACTATTTTCCGGATAAAGCTATCTCTCCTTTTTATAAGGTGACTCTACCATGTCTACGTAGCAGCTTAGAAGACGCATCATATGGTCTTTACAATGTTGGTCAGGTGATTAACTTCCCACATCTACTATATTTACAAGTATGACATTACATCATACGTCTATTTTGGCGTTAACAAAGAGAAAACTCAATTACGTACCGTCAGCAGCGTAATTAGATATAATTCGTGATATCTCTGCGCCGCCGACCGTACCATTGCCAAAAACAAGAAAGCATGAAGTAACCGCTCGAAATTCGATCTTAATGACACGTGGGATTATTTGATTTAGATTTTTTTTTAATTTTTAGTAAGGAAGTTATTAACGATATTATTGTTTTCTGATTTTAGGACTCAGGTAACAAATATTTTTTATAATACAAGTAGAGTTTGCGTTTATTATTTTATTGTATTCTTTGAAAGTAAGCTTCTCTAGCTATTCAAAGTCTCAATTATAATATGCTAGAGGATGCCGGCAACTACGTTGCGCCAAAATAAATTTATTATTATTTGTTATACCAATGGAATGAGATGTTTAATTGCAGTAAAAAGTAGCCTTGAAAAAATATCCTTCTCCAGTCCCATAACTGACTTCACACAAAAAATCACGTCATAAAGTTGCTCCGCTGCGACGTGAAGAAAGGACAAACAAATAAACACACTTTCACATTTATAATAGTATGGATAGTATTTTATTATTATAGATTATTGTTTGGTTTGTGGAGATGATCATAATATGATTCGTCTTACAAAATTAGTTTTTATTTAAAAAACATGAATAAGGAAAATGTGCTCTACTTTACCATCACACTTTATAGAACTTAAGTCACATCCGATATGGTCTAGTGGCTAGGATACCTGGCTCTCACCCAGGAGGCTCGGGTTCGATTCCCGGTATCGGAAGTTGTTTTTTGCTTACCTGCAACAAAAACATTAATATTAAAATATGTTTTTTAATGTCGAAAAATAAAATCACGTTAGAAATAAATAAAATTAGCCCCGTTGTTACAAAAACATTTGTAGGTTTGAAATATTAAACTAATATTGAATTAAATAAGATAAGCCTCACTAAAAGTCGATACAACGTACTCGACAATCTAAACATCAAAAACAAAAAATTATATACAGCTACACATAGAACCTCCCCGTTTTTGGAAGTCGGTTGAAGGGTTCGACTGTATTCCTCTTATCATACTCACTGATCACACGGTCACCAGCTCTTTTACAAAAGATCGACCGCTACATTTCTTTTTTTTTTAATTTATTAAAGTGCGTTGCCGGCCTTTTTATAAGGGAATAGGGTATGTGAATAGGAATAGGGGATTAGGGAAGTTGGGCCACCGGTAAACTCATGCATTGGACGAAACACAGCCGCCGTTTCATGGAAGTTTTCTGTGAGGCCGCGGTATCACTCCGGTCAAGCCGGCTGATTCGTGCCGAAGCATGGCTCTCGCACGGCAGAAGTGACTTGTTATCTTACTAGCTTATCAGGCGATCCGCCGCTCATTTGCGAATGGCGGCGCAACCTCTTATCAAGTGACGAACGACATTGACAATGAAAGTGAGCGTGACCTCTGCTGACCTCACGAACCGACGCCTTTCACTGCCGGTGTCGTCACGTGTTAAACACGTGTTGTCGCCAGAGGAATGCCTTAAAATTGTGGACCAGAGAACGAGCAGGTGGTTCACCTGATGATAATGTCCCGAAATTTGTAGATATGGATCACTAAATAGTGAAACATGTAAAGCTTCTCTACGATCATGGAAGTTGATTCCGAGCTAAATTACGGAACTAAGTAGGTTCGTCGCGTTATGTCAAACCCGGCCGACAGATCAACACTAACAAAGAATTGACATTTTCCGACCAAATGACGTAGTCCTGTCAACTGGATTTTTATCAATTTCTTCGGTACAACCTCAAAGATGATGTCATGTAGTGTTTTTTAGGGTTTCGTACCCGAAACCTAAAAACGGGACCCTATTACTAAAACTTCAATGTCTGTTTGTCCATCTGTTTGTCTCCAGGCTGTATCTTAAAAACGGTAATAGCTAGAGAGTTGAAATTTTTACATTACATGTATTTATATTGCTACTATGACAGAAAATACGAAAAAAAATTAAATATTTAAGAGTGGCTCTCATACAACAAATGAGTTTACGGGACTGTACTTCTAGCATCTAGGATGGACCAAGCACTTAATATTCACACACAACTCTGTTCACATAACAGTTGTGTCACTAAACACCATGTAATTGTTGGTGTACTCATTTGAATAATACAACCATTGTACATACCGGGTACGCGTGACAAACGTGCATACGCAACTTAATTGATATAATTTGATAGCGATAAAAGCAATCTTTAACCATAGTAATAATCAATAAGCATGAGAACTTGCTACAAATGATAAGAAATAATATTGATTATTAGGTTATTTTATATTAGCTAGCGTTATAATTGTATAACGCTAACTAAAGTATAATATGACACAATATTCTTGCAGGGTTACAGCTTGTATCATTATAGAATGAATCGTTTCGTTTGCTCTCTACATAAAGAGGAAAAGAACAAATACATACTATTTTACTAACTATGACACTTTCAAGTATTATCTAAGAACAAGAACCATCCATATTTATAATGCTTACCATGGATTAGTTTAGCTATACCCCAGACGCTATTCGTAGTAAAACATCCACACCTGTCCTTAAGTCGGTCGAAGGTCACCGAACTCTACAACAAGAACTTCTATTTTCGTGCACGATATTAGCATAATTAGTCCTCGTTGACAGGGGAAAGTGTTATCAATATTTGGTGTATCGTGGTAGGGGGAGTGCCGGGGTACAGGGGGGGGGGGAGAGTGGAGAGGGTGGGGTCAAGAGCCCGCCGCGGAGAAAGCGCGCGAAACGCGAGAGCGCGGGAATCGATTGTGCTCAATATGGTCGCGGCTTTATGATCTATAAGTGATATATTAGATGATTAGGATTATATATGGTTTATGTAAAATAGTTTTTATGGAGATATAAATAACAGCGTATTGAATTGTGTCATCAGAAAGTTATCGTAGATTGCGACACGGTTGTCACTCTAAACTCAGTTGTAAGTTTTATCGGGCAGTGGTCAGAGTTACTAAAATCATCATGTACTGTCAGTTAAATAATATTCATGGACGCTTCACATCACGTCAGTCTGGTTCCGGGCTAAGTACTCGAAGGACTTGTGTTACAGGTACCAGATAACGGAAATATATTTAATACTCTAAACTATACATATATTTTAGATTTTTATTATATGATACATATTTGATACACGTCCAAAACCAACCAAAAGGAACAATGAAAAACTTTTTGCTCCGTCGTCGGGATTCGAACCCGCGACCCCGGCTCGAGCTACCAACGCGCTTACCAATTATTGAGCCACAGAGGTGAATTGAGGACCTTTCTGATTTGGTCGATTTACATCTCTCGTCAGACAGATCGAAATTCATATAGAGTTGACATAAAACTACCAATTTACGGAGGTCTGCCTGCATCTTCCTGTGAAACAATTTCTTCGATGGTACCTCATAAGATTCTGTAGTGAAGAAGAAGAGTGTAGATTCTGGATCCTAATTTTATAGTTCTCTTTCACCGAATCCTGCTGTAATTCTCAAACCGTAGACTCATTGTCTATGTAAAGTTAATAAACGTAATATTTTCATTCATTTCATGTACAAATCTTTTACCAAATATAGAATTTTAGCAAACGCGAAACGCGTTCACGGTCGAATGTGAAAAAAAACTCGCCCTCGGTACTCAGAACTGCGGTTCGATATACGAAAATATGGTTTCCTCAGAATAGTGTATGTCTGCCGTCCTCAAGCTAAAATGGTAAACGGGCTTGGTACTTCATAACGGCAATATTAATTTTAATAACTCGATGACTATAAAAGCTACAAAAATTTTGCTAATACACGTCAATAGAGCTTTTTCTTCTCATTATGATGCCATCAAAATGTCAAAAACGACTAGATGTTGGTTAACGGCATTTAAGCTTGAGGACAGCAGAGTAGGAGGGCAACATTCCGAATATTTGTAGTTTCCGTTTGAGAGTAGAGCTCTACGATTAGGATCGTATGTCTGAGTGTCAAGTGCGAGTTTTTTTAAGGATTTTTATATGGGATTTGTACTTTTGACCGTGAGGACCGCTAGGTGGCGCTGTACAAATCCCATATAAAATCTAATGTACACGTGAAACGCGTTCACGATCGAATTCCAAAATAAAACTCGCACGGCACTCTGGATATCGCTCGCACTTCATAGGTGAAGTTTAGTTTCACTTCACAACGCAACCTCCTGTTTATATTTTTGAGAATATATTTTTATATTTTCCGCTTGACACTTGATGTATTAAAAATTAATAAATCACTAGCTGTTGTCTGCGACTCTGTCCACGTCTTAACTTTTCTCTCGGAATTTGTTTGCTGCGAAACTTGTGGAGCTTAAGACCTTTTGAACGAATGCAAGACCGTGGAAATCGGTTAGTGCGTTCTGGAGGTATATCATCAGGAAGGATAACCTGACTTATTTGTTATATAATAGATATTGTCTATATTATGAGCTGTATTTTTTTCTGTAATGTATATCGTTTGTGTTTCAATTTTCATCTACGCTTAGCTATGCAATACTGATGATGAAACAGATTCATTTTATAATGTGCAGTCAAACAATTTATATTTAAAATTGCAATTGTTTCGGGAAATGCTGGTAGCCGCGAGGGAAATGCATCTGAAATTAGAACTCACTATATCAAACTCTGAAAGTTTCGTAGATAAGAAACGTAAAAATGGGTTTAAATTAAACATTCTTTTTTATTTTACTATATACGAGTATGATTGTTATCGACTCAAAAATTACCAAAAATATTTGGGTACTTTTAGTTCGGTGCTACTAAGGAAATATACTTGGCACACAAAAATTAGGGCCGTGGCATTTTCCGATCGAGCTGGTTCATTTATGTACTGGCTTCGATCAAATATTAATATGATGCACAGATCCCTCCAAAATTTATTAAAAAAAAATGTGTCACTGATATACGCCACCATTCGGGTGAGAATCAATGGCATACTCACTAAGCCACAGACTCTTTCAACAAGCGATCAGAGCGTCCGTGAGTGAGAGAAGTGTGTTATGCTCCGCAAGGCATACTATGCTATCTAGTACCTTCTAAGACTTATTCTATTTAGATTCAGTTACTCCTTCACAAACTTCTTTACAGTAGGAGAGCCCTAGAAAGGAATTTTTGATTTACTCAAGGGCGTAAGATTAAGCTAGTGTAGGTTTTCTACAAGTTTCTGGTTAGCATGGTTTAAAAACAGATTTCTTAGTTCGCTTCTAAAAAAGTTATTATTAAGTACCGAAATGTCATCGAAACCGTCAGACTAAGATAGGGGGTGTTAAAAATACGACAAAAAACAAAATTAAAAAAAAACGCTAATGATTGAAATGTAAGGTAAGCCTGTAATAACATAGCACATCGTAGCCTCATATTTTCAAGCTTACCGGATAGTTTAGGTCAATTTCAACTTAATGCTTTAGGCGTTGCTATCTAAAATCATCCAATAAATGTTCCATGTAACCAATTTTTCGAAGTGATTTCTTCTTTATAACTTTAAAATCGCAGTAGCTCCGCTAAAATAAAAATGCTCTTTTTTTTTCTGCTATTTACCCAATCTACAAAGCGTACTAGGTCTCCACGACGCTTTAGTTACTACAAAACAGCACTGTCACCTCCTCGGCTAATACTAATACTATAAATGCGAAAATGTGTCTGTTTGTTTCGTTCTTTCTTTACGCCTAAAGAAAGCAACAATAGGGAATATGCATGATTTTTTAATATTTCATTAAATAAATCTTACATTATTGAAGGACTACGTAGCCCAATCAGTTTTTTGATAAAATTGAAAACAACAAAGTAACAAGCCTTTAAAGTAGTCAGCTAGAAAGAGAGATCCGATATTAATTGTGACGTCAAATTCCATAAGCTGCATACAAAGTTCATACTAAATTACGTTTT
>JAOTAV010007676.1:0-28924 GCA_026546445.1 Cyclargus thomasi | reverse complement strand
ATAAAACGTGGTATAACAAAAATTTTGCAACTTTTTTTAGGTTTCAGCACTGCACACTTTTTCCTGGATCTCTGTACAGTAGTATTTATTTAATTTTTTTTGTATTTTTTCAAATAAAAAAAAACATTCTGCTTATTTAATGCCATTAAGGCGGAACAAAGTTCGCCGGATCAGCTAGTTATTTATAATTGATGTAATTTTTATTTGATTTTAATGTGTGCGTGTACTTTATTGCAGACTATATGCAATACGTAATCGTATTTAATTCTATCCCATTTCACGCAGTCAGTCAGGTGTCTTAGATTTTGATTTTTTTACAAGAACCACGAATATACGCATTTTCTGTGCCACTGTTTATTAGCATTTTACTCTGCGTAAAAGGTATATATTTTACTTAAAAGACCAAAAATGTAGTAAAATGTAATTTAGCAAACACCATGAAAACTCCTTTATGGCAACCCTATTTCTGTTGACGGGGTAACAGTATATGGAAATGTCATCATTACCGTCCGCGGCGGTCCCATCGACGACGACAAATTATAGCTCAATCCCCACCAAATAAATTTGTAATGGAAACTGGGAGATACCATCACCAGCTCCGGTTTGTTTCTACGAAGTTTTATATTTATTTTTAACCGGATCGGTAGAATGTAGAATAGGTAGAACGCATGTAGAGTCAGTTGAAGGTAGACTCGTAAACTTCGATCGTAGGTTTATCGCATTTAAGCAATTATTTTTGCCGATGGATATTTTTAAATATCGAATAAATTTGTCTTGTTGTTTTTTTTTAATTTCTGTTTCACGGACGCTGTATCTGAAAATACATTGCAATTAAAAAGTTACATAAATTTCACCAGCCTATGTTTTTCACTTTTCTTTAACTTTCATATCGTTTTCACGGAACACCCAAGAGAGACCGGATGAGGGTGGCCATGGCCACATGCTGAACTTGACCACAATGGCCAGTACCCCTGGGACCATGATTACTTTTAGTCCGTTTGTTACAAAAGTTATTTGTTGTTTACCAAAAATATTGTTAAAGTTATTATTCTTTTATATTCTAAAAGCTTTTATTCATACAATTAACTTTTACTTGATGGAATTTTTATAATGAATGATTATATACTTTGTATACAAAATATAGATGATTACTTAAGAACATTTTCAATGTCAATAAAGTACTAAGTAATAAAGAACTGAAGCGTACTAAAGCAAAGCCTTTTGGTAAAACAAGTTCTCGTTTATCAAATACATAAATTATGCGAAACCGTATGAGTTTTAAAATTCGCAAAAAAACTCGTAGGTCCAGTCGCCGGTGGTCTCCTTATCTATCCTCTGTCGCTTCTACTGAGACATTTCAGCTTTTTTATTACCTCACTCTTCGCAACTAAACAGCACAACCCTAGAGAACAGGTACGAAATGCACGAGACGCTCTATCTCCATGGCGAAAGGTTTAAAATTGTTTGTAAATCCTCTTGACATCTGTCAGACCGATAGGGTTGTCTACGGTTTTATCTTTGTCTACTTTCTCACCTTTTTACGACCTGTGGTGTACAATTATCGATTAGGTAATGTTATCAGCGTCGATCTCCAGTCTTCCGGTTGATTTTGGTCGATCTCTGTTGATTTAGGCCGGTTTTTATAATTTGTTGGTGTTTTTGAGTGCGTTAAATTGTTTCCTGTTATATTTGACAGCGTTTTAATAGTTGCGTAAGGGATTTTAGGAGTTTGTTTTGTTGAAATATGTTTTCACAACAAACGCATCTCAGAAATAATATATATACCTAGATGAGTAGGTTTCTTTTACGTTCTTGTTGTTCTTAGAATACAATAGTGAATCTGCAGCTATTTCTTTCAAATATTATGTAAAATTTAAAAATCACACAAAAGGCCTAAAAATTAAAGCAGACGTTTCTATTAGTCTAGTTTTAATAAGCTTATTTATTTTAAGTTTACTATCTTTTTTCGTTTTAATTTCCAATTAAATTAAAATTAAAATAATTTTTAATTTAATAGCTTAAGTTTCCGCGCGATTAACGAATTTTGGCGCAACGTAGCGCGCGTTATCTAGCTTCCGATAAAAATAAAATTAACTACCGGTGTCAATGTTGCTTTTTTGATCTATAGATTAAGATTATCATAATGCGACCAAATTAGGAATGATCTACCCAGAAGCATTAAGCTGACATTTTACATAGCCATCTCCACAATATACTAATCTGAGAGCTGATAGCAAATTTTTAGTAGGTATTTTAGTGTCACCGTGTCATATAAATTTACTATTACACCCCAATGCGGCACTGCAGATATGACTCACTGAGAAGCAGGGCCTACCATACATTTTACCTGAAGTAAAAAGAAAAAATATATTACAAAAATATTTTTGAGGCAATATGTATTTTTATATGTTGTAGTTAAATATTTAAAGAGTAGAAAAATTTAAGCCAGATGATTTAGTGCCGGTTTTAATATTGCCAGTCGCGTGCAAAAATAATTAACAAAAACTACTTGCAAAGTATAAAAAAATGTAATTGTTGCTTAACTTAAAATTTTAATACGAGATTTTTCATCACTGAACAATCGGATCTCGAAAAATGTTTTTGAAAAGTTTCTTTTTTTTGTTTATTTTTTTTTCGGTTATTTGTTTGGCCCCGCTCCTCACCAGCCAGGTCAGCAGTTCCGTATTGGGGTACACACCAGGAGAGATACATTACAATGTTTCAAGCCCTCAAATACCTACTCAAAAATTTGCTACCAGCTCTTGTTTTATACAGGGTCGTAACGTAAGCCGCGACAATATTTCACACAAAATCGCATCATAATTCACACAACCTTCCCCGCCGACTGAATAGCTACTTCAGAGTATCGCATAGTAAATACTCGCTAAGTATCAAATAGCAGTGCGGGTTTAATTATGACCTTAATAATGCATTCATATTCGTATAAAGACGTCAAAATGTAGGGACAGCAGAGGAGAGCTCAAATTGTATTCGGAGTTAGGCGAAACGTCGTATAAATCTAATTACTAAAACCCAAAAAAGTGAAATATCATTTAGCAGTCTTAAAACGGAAGAAAATAAAATTAGCAATATGTTTTTAATTCTAATTAGACGTCTGAATTAAGTCACGCGGAGTAAGCTCTTGAAATAACAAAATAGTAATAGCATTTTTAGTTCATTCAAATGAATAGGATAAATTTTTCATATAGAGTCAACAGCATAAATAATCACGAGTGTCCATGGGCGAAGGCAGTTACTTTTCATCAATTAAACCGTCTGCTCGTTTGCCCCCTAAATACCATTTAAAAAATCATAAAAATATGAACAACGAAAGGGTCCCGCTAAGGAAGGACCTTGATAAATTTTATTCACAAGGGGATAAAGTAGGGGACAAAAGTTCAGATGAAAATACTTCTTAACACGAGCGAAGCTACAGGAAAAAAGCATTTTTTCTATGACTTTTATTTTTGCACCTTCTATTCTTATATTATCTTTTAACTATTTTCAAATTAAATAGCACACGTTAAAAAAATAGATAAAGCTATATTTAGTACCTTTTTGTGCTGTCCCTCCAAAATCGTGCAGAACTTGATCATGCGCATAAATGTTTTGTTAGTGGCCATTTCAGAACGGGAACAAAAAACAATAAGCATCATTACAACAGGAATGTACGACATTATTTACTGATGTTGTTTTACATCTGACAGTGATGTTCAGGCCAAACATGTAGAGTTTCCCCCTCTTTCCACAGATGTTTGCTCCTCAGATTTCTATAGATAAATGAAAAATGTCTCATATATATAAATATAGTATCATAGTCCCTCAAAAGTTAGGAAAAAAGTAGAAAAGTATGTGTACGTTCTAGGTCTAAAATAAAAATAACTTTAAATGATCGTTTCAGACTAAGAACATACTTTTTTGAAATACTGTTTTGAATACTGTTTTGAAACCACATTATTACAAAATTACTAATTATTTTGTAATAATGTGGTTAATTATTTTTGAACAAATTACTGTAACGCCCGAAATATACGACTTACGAGGCCAGTTTTCAAGAACGCGTTTCGGTTCTGAAAGATGTGCGTTCAGTGTTCACCGTTTGCATATTTTGTTAGTAAAATTGCACCACAATTTTTATGCTTATAAACATTAGCATATATTGACCGCACCTATGCAATTACCGTCGAGTGATGAGTATATAATTAAGGACAGGCGTGGTCGAACAATGTCATATAAATTGCAAATAAGGACGGGCTATCACTACAACTTTTTTAATTCACTTTTGAACGCAGACTGCAGGATGTTTATTTAAAGGATTCTCTTGGAGGTATTTTGTACTTTTCAGACCAATTTCATCATCGGCATCAGCATTTCTGTAGTCTACTGCTGATAGTAGTAGTTATTGGTAGTTATTGGGAGACGCCCAATAACTACCACAACGATGGAAACCACTTTCCGTCTGCCTGCCACCTTCTTTAAATGATCAATTTAAGCGCCAGTACATCATAACCTACCTAAGCCCAGGCAAGGCCTGACTTTCACACTAACTCTTGTCAGTTTTGCAGACAGAACCTTTCTAAATCCAGCGTTCAAGTGACTTGATTTTTGAGGAATACAACTCTGATATGACTGATTTACAATTTTTCAATCCAGTAATCCATTCCAGCACGTTTTACATGCAAAACTCTTTTATAGGATATTGCACTGGGCATTAACATTAATCCAAAAATAAACCAGCTCTGGACTAGAATAAACCAGCTGTTCTTAACACTGCGAAAAGAAAATTAGTAGATTTTGGAAAGCTGGTAAGTAGTAACGCTGTTTGTCCACCAACACCGTCAACCGAGAACGAGATTATTTTGGCCGGATTAAATGCAACTTTATGATCTAGGCTATAAGTTTTATTTTTAGCGGCTCTATCGTCCATGTCGTCACCGTCATTATAGGCGTAGAGGAAAATAAATCCTGAAGTGTAGTATTTTATCTGGCCGAAATAATTTCGTTCTCGATTGACGGTATTGGTGGACAAACGGGCTAAGAGTATTCATAGATGTGTGCGCCACGCCTACGATTTCCAAATAATTTAGTAAATTGTGTTTATTAAGCTATAAAGTATGATCATATACGGTGCGAAATTTGCAGCTAAAATTACTGACCAAATGTGGAATGATTGCTTTGATTGCCGGCTAGGTCAATGATAATTATGATTAAAGTTAATGAAATATTATATGACTCATCGTTAACATCTACTGCTTCATTGGCGCTAAATCTATTCTCAATTCAATCACAGACTTCTACCACAAACAAAAGAGTATTTCGTGTATGATTATCGTGTCATGTTGAAATTTTGTATTGTGCGTAGCGTTTTATTTATCAAAAATATACAATATTTAAAGCACATTTTAAAATAATATTGATATTCCACGCTCCTCTTCCATATCAACTATAACTAGGAGAAATTTTATGCTTTTATATCTACGCGTCTTTCGTAAAAAAGGGTACAAAGTTTTCGGCTCAATATATAGATTAAAATAATAAAGAATATATTATGTTGGCTAGAGATTGTGTTATATCTGTTCTGTGTAATACTTTAACTTGGCTTGGCAGCCTACCACGTGTCTAGATATATAAGTTATGGCGAAACGAAGAAGCACTTACTTTATTCCCCATTAAACGTCACCCTCTGACGTGTAGAGTCACAAACATCAAAACATACTAATAACTGCGCCCGCGCCGCCGAGACGGGACGCAAAAACTTTGCTCCAATTTCATAAAAACCGTTTTATTGCGGCTAACGAGCGGACCCCGATGTTATCTCTTGTATTACTTTCATCCCCGAACCGCACCCTTATGTTGCCTTTAATTGGTCTAAGGTGGGCTTACATGACATGGGTGTGTTTCTTCCCGTCGTGCTTGGTCTTTAGTTCTTTGACTTACGGCAATCGCAACTTTGTGCTGTCACCCGCCTTGCTTTTGGGGAGCTAATTCTACTACTTTCTACTCGCCCTGATTCTTCTTCTGATTAATTTTGTTGCAGGTCCCAGCAAGTCCTTCGGGCTCCCTGAGGTCCCGTGGTTGGATTCCGCTGTCGATCCTGGCGACACAGGAGATGCAGCGGTGTGCGGTGGGCCAAATAAAATGGGTGTGTTTCTTGAATCAATTCATCCAATCTATAATGGTATGTTGTATAATTTAGATTGTTTTTTTTTCATTAAGTTTTCTTTCTTACTGCCTTTTACTGGTTTTGCTACATGACTTTTTTGAGGTATGAAAGACTAAAAAATTCAATTTTTATTAGATATTCTTCATTAGTTTACTGTTCTGACTTTTTTCAATGTTGCTATTATACATCGTCATTTATTACTACACTAACTGTTGGTTCTAAATATTTTTAAGCGTAACTAATTACACAGATTAATTGCTTGAAGATTAACGTAAAAAAATACATTTATAAAACAATAAACTTGACTTTTACTTATTTGTGGCATTATGTGAGCCCACATTTCTCGTCTAAAGCCGATAATCATGTCACACATTTTTTCCCCCAAACCACACAGGACAAAATGGCGTTACCATCAGATTATATCTGCCAAGCTTTTTTTACGCCTACCCGTCCAGCCAGTATATAGATGTCAAGCGACCAATTTAAGATGACCCCTGAAAATAAAAGAGCTATTCGTAGAGCCAGATCTTCTGTTTGGAAGGATTTTCTAATGAAATATCCAAGCAAGCTTCTTAAACGGTGAATTCGATGTTTATTATACCTATTAGAGGCTTGTGGTAACAATTTGTGAGTGTGTCAGATATGTGACAAATATTTGGGGATTAGAGCGTTTGTATTGTGGATAGGAGTGGAACTTTTTGGGTGTCTAATTGATCTGACAGGGCTTAACTGTGTTTAAAAGGTTTTAGTTTATTTTTTAATAAAGTTCAGAAGTAAAGCTTATAAAAAAATTTCGAAAGGTTGCAAATCTAGTTACTCTACATATCACAAACAGTATTAAAGAATTGAGTTATCTTTTGGGGTAATTCCACAGACCATAAACGTATATTTAGGGCACAAAAAGGATGCGTACGATCCATGTGCAACCTTAAACAATCAGGTAGTTGTCAGCCATTATTCAAAAATGTTTAGACACTAACGCTGCCGTGTATTTTTATATATGAGTCACTAGATTTTATCAAGAAAAGTAATATGAATTCATATGAAAATTTCCGCTGTGTACGCCATAAACGAAAACTAAAAATCCAGTTCTCAAAAACTACCAAGTTTAATAGCAGTGCATACGTAATGATGCCAAGATTATATAATAAATTACCAAATGACATAATAGAAATTGAAGTAAATATAATTTAAATTTATACTAAAGACACTCCTATAAGAGAAAAAAAATTTACACGTATGAGAATATTAAAATTAAATACTTTTAGCTAATATCATCAATAATAGAGATTGAATAAAGTCAAAGAAATATTGTCCTTCAATGTCCATAATTTTCATATTTTATACTACTAGATTTATATTTAGAAAAAAAAATGCGTGTTTATAAATAAATAAAATAAAATACTTTTATTTTAGGTACTTAGATACCCATAGAAATATTCTTTAAAAAAACAAAAAAATATCGAACTTTCTTAATTTAAATATTTGCCACCACCTGATGGGCCGTATAGATATACGTGTGCATGGACCCAGTGCTTCAGGAGGGGGCTGTCTTATGTCCATTTTGTGACTGAGCTTTTTCAGGGTGATGTTGGGGCTGCCGCGCGTTCGGAACATCAGCGATGCAATGTGACGCCGTAACACGCTGTGAACCGTCAGTGCATGCGTAAACACCAACAACACACAAGCCCCACCAACATCCTGAACGCATCATTATATTGAACTCGGAGAACGTTGATAGCCCGCTGCTTTTAGTCAACTCACAGATTGCAAGTGTAGAAGTGTCTGACAGAATGCTTTAAATAATGTAATTTTAACGTCTGTGCTTGAAAATCTGCGGGCAAGCATATTACAGCGGACTGTCATTAATGTATATTAATTAATTTGTATCTATAGTAATATTTCATATTGAAATAATTGCATGGCAATAAAACGGCAAAAATGTCCTATTTATTATTAAACATAAACTGTAACATCTATTTTATCATGTCTTAAGCAAATAAAGATTTGAATTTCTAAATTGAAAAAAGGTTTGAAAGTATATTCAGCTGATAACAGACATAATGTCTTTCTCTGGTACGTTTCAAAAAGTTTCTTCCCAAAGTACCAGAGAAAGTCTGTCCTTAACACTCGTCAATTGATACTATAACGTTCGTAGTCCAATTTAGTACCATCCTACTTCTGGGTAAAAGTCTTCCTCAAGGAGTTACATCTGTCTTGTACTAATGCCACCATAGGCCAGCTTCCTTTGTAAGTATCCAGTTTATCTCATCGAGAAATGATTTAAGAAATATAAAATTTAAAAGAGATACTTAACTAAATATTTTTAAGATATAAAACATTCGATCAAAAGAGAGAAACTTGGTAAATAGCCATATTTAGATACAATCAATCAATCAACCAGTCAATCAATCCATCAAACCAGTAACACAATTAGATCTACCTTAGGTCAGTAGCGTTTGTAACAATGGCCAACAAAGTGCTAGTGTCATTTACCTTGAGTTACGACTGCCGTGACAGCAAAGACAGTTACTGCCTATAAAGACAGTTGCTGTCCGTGTAGACAGTTACTGTCTTAATTTACTAACTATAAAAACGCGATTTATTTTAGATAGATTTATAATTCGCTTCTTCCTTTTTGTTTTTCTTAATAAAAGATTAATGGGACTTTTAAAGGTAAATATTTTGATTGTATTTTATTATGCTAGAAAATAAAAATGTTGTTTATTCTATTTAAATTCTCTATTATATAAAAATAGGTCGGGTTTTCTTTCCTAACGGTATAACACCAGAACACACGAACCGATTCCCACGGTTTTGCATTTGTTTGAAAGGCTCTATTAACGTATGTAGTAAAAAAAAGTCAGGAAAATTTTCAAGACAAAAGTTACGATGCGGGCGGAGTCACGGGCAACAGCTAGTAATCAATATAAATATGTTAAGGTTCCTCTTGATGACGGGCAAATACAGACGACACGCGTGTAGGATTTTGTAGATACGTCTCGTTTTGTGGACATTCGTCTATATTCGCTTTTGACTTGACAAAGTGCTAGTCTTCCGTAATCTTTCATGAGAACACTTGCACGATAATCGTGCCGAATAACGATTAAAAATTATTGCTGATTATATTTAGTCTGCGTATGAAAAGGATATGTTTTAATTTAATTAATTAAAATTACATGAAGACCGGGCTCCCGTTGCCAGAGCTAGACATAGTGCGACACAATTACGAAGGCCATGCGCCTACAAATCAATTGCGTAGAGTATTTGAATGGCACTTCTACTTTCACAGTGAACTAACAATATATCCAGTTGACGGCATTAGGGAATATGCATGAATTTTTATTATTTATTTAAATAAATCTTTCGTTATTGAAAAACGATGTAGTCCAATCAGTTTTTTTAATAAAATTAAAAACAACAAAGCTACAAGCCTTTAAAGTAGTCAGAATGAGAGATCCGATATTGATTGTGACGTCAAAGTCTATAAGCTGCATACAAAGTTCATACTAAATTACTTTTTTCCCTCAAAAAGTAATTTAGTAGAGAGTAGAGATGGGTAAACAATTTAAATCGCTAATATCTTACTTATTTCTCAACAGAATTCAGAGATTTTTTGTCATTCTGTATATTTTTTAGCCTACTATCATAATAATTTGCATTCAAATTTGTTTTACAATCTTCCCTATTCCTTTGAGTTCAAATTGCTTTATTGCGTAGGAACCGTACTTTTTCACGAGACAAAAATATCATATGTCCTTCCCGAGACTCGAAGTGTCTCCACACATTTCAATAAAATCGGTTCAGTGGCTTTAGCACCAAGAGGTTGCAGACAGACACACTTTCACATTAATAATATTAGGACGGAAGTGTGGATTTCTTTGATGCTTACATGAGGACACTTTAAGGAAGAATATTTATAACGCTTTTAAACTGTGTAGGCGGGTAAGTACTGTTACCTACTTACACGTGCCATCCAACTTGTATTATACTCACAAGACATCAAGGGTGGTCGAAAGCTTAATATCATATCTGCAGTTCATTGTACTTTGATAAAGTACGCACTCTTTTAGCAAATTGAGTATTTAAAGCTATAATGCTTTTAGATGTGTAAATGTGATATGTCCCATATAGAAGGAATACTGAGAAAGTAGCAACATGGATAGAAATTCTCCAAGATTATCCTAATTTAATAAAGATATTTATATTCCAGTAGAAAATGCTTGCTAGGGTTTCCTACCCAAAAGGTCAAAACGGGACCCTATTACTAAGACTTCGATGTCTGTCCATCTGTCTGTCTGTCCGTCTATACCTCAAGAACAGTAATAGCTAGAGAGCTGAAGTTTTCACAGATTATGTATTTATGTTACCGCTATAACAGCAACTTCTTAAACCACAGTAAATTAGATGAACGAGGCTAATAGCTCTCATACAAAAAAGTGTCCTTTTTTGCTTTACTAATCAGTAATATTTTTAAACAAAATTAAAAGTATATCACATACAAAAAAAGGAATTTTTTATGTTTGTTTGCTCTAATATCGTACCAAACCCTTCGTGCGCGAGTCCTGCTCGTGCTTGGCCGTTTTTTTTTTCATTTACACATTATTATGTGTAAATACGGGGTGGATAGCTAGCCTATAATGAGCGTGGATTAAGTAAAAACATGAAACAATCATTATATTTAATCAGCAGGTAAAAATACAAAAAAATATATTAAAAAAAGCATGGCAGATTTATTATAACACGAAAGCGTATTTTACCGTGACCATAACTAAATCCGAGTACCTAATATCTCTCGGCGCAAATTAAATCAATAAACAAAAGACAAGCCAATGATTAATCAATAAAAAAAACTCCAAGCAGCTCAATCTGTGTTATTTATTGAGTAGATTATCGCAACAAATCACGCGTTGCTGGCCCAAAATCGGTGTAACTTGAGAGCGCGCCTGATGATTGGACGAATAAATATATCCCGTATCCTGTTTATCGGCTTGGGGTGTTAATAAAAATGTAGAGGAGACTGGGGATTGTTGGTCTCGAGTAAAAAAGCCACAAAGTTTTTTAAAAAAAGTATTGTAAAGTGTTAGAGAAAGTTTTACTCTTATGTACCATTTTTTTAGGATATTGTGCAGTCTGTACCTTTACTACAAACATAGCATTATATAGCAAAAATCAATAATGTGTATGAAACAAAAATACTATCTGAACTAAAATGCGCGCCAAATAACACATAACGATTTAAAATGAAATTGATAAGAAAATTTAAATTGTAATTTAAATACTTTAAGCGCAGTGTTTTTGATATACCCACTGTTTTTAGAAATCAAAACCGGCCAACTGCGAGTTGGACTCGCGCATGAAGAGTTCCGTACCATATTAGAACAAATTGTATGAGAGTTCACCTCATTTATTAATTTTGTTAAAATTTTATTTTTCTTTAGTAAAGTATTAAAACAACTAAATATTTTGTAAACCTTTCAAGTGCCTACCTAGTGCCATTATTGATATCAAAAATGACAAAAAAAATCACATTTAGTGTATGAGGAGTCTCACTTATTTTATAAGTGGGACTATATAGAAATACAGAATCTGTGGAAATTTCAAGTCTCTAGCTATAATCGTTCTTGAGATACAGCCTGGAGACGGACAGACATCGAAGTATCCCGTATAATTTCCGGTCCCGTTTTCACCCGTTGGGTACGGAACCTTAAAAACAAATAGTGGTGCCTCCCGTAAAAGGTTTATAGCTGAGATTTAAGATTTATTAAGGAAACTTAAAAATATGATAAAATGCGTTTATCGCGCGTAAATCATACATTTTTCGGTGGTCAAAATATCTCCGTACCAAATATCACTAAAATCGATTTAGCGATTTGGGTGTAAAGTGTATTGTCAGACATACTTTCGCATTTATAATATCAGCATGGAGCGTCATATATTAAAGTAGTATTTATTTATTTATTTCCAGCCTAACTCAATGGCCCCATTCTCCCCAGGCAGTGTGAATGAGCCAACCGGGTGGGCGACGTCCGTCGCAGTATCGCTCCCAATAAATTAGGAGCCACTAACACAAGCCCTTACAGAAGACTGCCTGTCAACCCACCACTAATGTACTGCCCCGATAACACATTCAAAAGCACTCATGTACAATCGACCAACATAAAAAGACCTATCGAGTACTTAAATTTGTTCGCGTTGTGATCGTGCGAGCGGGTCATGAATTATGGTTTACGGTAAGGACAGGTTGTAAAATTGTTTCTTGTCGCTGAGTTTAGTGCCCCAATAACAAACTAAAGAATTTCATCCTCTGCAACACGCGTGACAACATCGCACGATGGCAACATAACAACACACTATAACAATGGCAATTGACGATCAAGAAACTTTAAGCAAGTCTTAATGAATTTTACAGACCGTGAAATCGTGACGTAATCTAAATACAATTAACAAGCAAGAACCATACCATTTTTATGTAAACAAATATTTTAAATCTTTCAATGAAAATTCTTTTCCACTTATATTTCTTCTCAGAATTTTGCTAAACTGGTCCGTTTATGTATCATGGGATAGCAAGGCGGACATACGTCATACATAATACTTGTATCGATTTTTATTCTATACGCAAAATGATGGTAATCAAATGAAAGGCAGTTACATGAACAAAAGCATTAAAAACGTTCATTACGACCCCTCCTTACTTCCGAGATCTCGTAAAAGGATATCGAGGAAATACGGCCTTATATAGTTGAGGATCCAGTGTCAGATGTTTATAGATGACGAGACTGTAATTGATTCTTGCCGGATTTATGACTAAATAAATGTTACATTTTTACCCGATGAGTAACGTTGGAATGACAATTTTTTGGTGATTGTTGTGCAATATGGATTTTGGTATGTTCAAGTTTAACGATTAATTTCGATAAGTTTATTCTTTGAACTGAATCTGAAAGTTATAAAGTAAGTTAGATATATGCGTCGTCCGTAGTAATCTAGTTTAGGGGACCTTTGGTTTGCACTCGAGAGGGTGCAGGTTCAAACCCCGGTGAAGGCGTGTACCAACGAGACATTTTCCGATATCAAATACATAATACGGATTCTCATTGTCGTGGAAGAGCATTGGTTCGGCACGAATGCTGAAAATTGGCGTGAAACGGCGTTGTGCGGTTTTTCGTTCAGTGAGTAAGTTTACCGGTGGCCCAACTTCTCTAATCCCTCTAGGTCCTATCCCTATTTCCTTACCCTATTCCCTCAAAAAGGCCAGCAACGCACTTGCGACTGTTCGGATGTCACCAGTGCCCATAGGCGACGGCAGTTGCTTTCCATCAGGTAACTCGTCTACTCGCTTGCCCCCTAAATATCATAAAAATATAATAAAGGCTTAACCACAACCGCTGTACCGCGACTTAGGAACGTAGGACGGGTCACGGGGCAGGGGACGGGTAGCACGGCCTGTGACCATGGTAACCCTCCCCCGCCGCGCCGCGCTCATACTCAAGGCGCGCTATATCTCTTGTGGTCAAGCTATAGTAATAATAATTTTGTTTTCAGTAATGAATTATGTCGTTGTTCTTAAAACTTGATACCATTGCGGTTAGAATTGAGCAACTTTGAGTTTCAGCAGAGTAGTTTTCAAACTACAGTAGAAACTCGGCATTAGGATTATCGAAAATCCGGATAATCCAAAGTATGAAGAAAATTAGCTTTTGAGCGTATTTATGTAAGCAGTAAAAGGTTTCATAAAATAAACTAAGAAGAGGTCGAACGAAAGAACAAAAATCAATGTTTATTAAGAAATAATTAAAAGATACGTTTGTACGAATGTTTACAATATTATGTATTTTACCGGATGATGAAAGTTCCGTTCGACACGTTCATAAAAGATATATAGAAGTAAAAGATGAACCCTTGCGAGTTTCTTACGCCAGTTCTTCTCGCCGGGTTAGTTCCCGAACCGGTGGCAGGCGCCGTAGTCTCGACGTTCAGAAAGTGTACTGTGTGTGTGTAAAGTACTAATTTTGAATAAAAAATTTTGATTTACTCTAAAAATAACCTAATTATATTGAATTAAAAAGTCAGTCAGTTATTGAGTTAATAAGTCGTGTATGAGACGCGGCGGGTGCACGCGACGATCCACTGAACTCGCATTGGAATTGGCAAGGATGGTGTTATGCAGTCAACACCATTTTCTAAATTGAATGCGTGATTGGAAGAAACGGATAGCATTTTGAAAACTAGACTTTTTGCATTAGATGATGAAGTAGGAAAGTTAAAAGATTTGTTAAAAATCATAAAAAAAAATGAGCACAGATATAAGTTGGTATTCCGCTTCGTTCCCATGTTTTCAAGTAATGTTAATATCACAGGGCCTCTATACAGTAACTTCCAACATCCTCTTCTGGTTTCTGTCTGCATGTTTAGCTCCCTATAACACGTGACACTGGTACATTTTATTTATATTTTCATATGACATTTGAATACTTTGGTTTCTGCTGAGCGATTGGGCGTTTAAAAAAAGATTGAAGCCTATAATAATCGGTAAACCTGTTGAACCAACTAGTAAAGGAAAACTTATGTTACTCCAGAATATTTATTATAATTATCATAAGAAATTGAAGATTTTCAGCGACTATTGTAAATGTAGTGGTATCCACTAAAAATCGCAATAATTCTGATTTCTTAGTAAGGCCTTATATATACGACAGCTGAAATTAATCATGTGGGCTTCGGCCAGGCCGGGCATAACACATCGCCCGGTCGGAAGATCTACCTTTGGGGCTACCACGTACATTCCCAACATAAATATTTTTATATTTATGTTGGAAATGTACGTGTTATATAACGTGGAAACCGTACATTTTCCCGGGTTAAAAAGTATCATATATGTTGCCCAGACCTAATAGCTATTGAACAAAAAAAGATTTATTTAAATCCGTCCAGCAGTTCCCGAGATTAGCGCGGACAAACAGACAACTTTTTATTCTCAATATGTGTTCTATTACTGTTCGTTAGCAACCCCGCATTAATATATTTTGTTTAATATTAAATGTACAGACTATTTTACTGTTTCGTTATATATATAGATTTAAAATAACTAAATTCCAAAATATCAACTTTTATATAAAATATCACATTGAACGAAGTAAAGTTTGTGGGATGCCGTTGTTAAAAAGCTGAGCCGCCACTAATTTTAACTGTATGTATTTAAAATTTAAGTTAACAAAATTCCACAATTTTAACTTTAAAACAAAGTGTCATAGAACTAAATAAAGTTGTCAGTTGTTTTAAATATCGTGATCGATATTGCATTAACTCACCCACGATAACAAAAAAGCAAATGTTATTTATTTGTGGGCGCGCGCGATCGGCTCTAGCTATAATCGAATGGACTGGTATCATAAAGTATTGACAACCTAGACGTAACAAGTCTGGGCTAGACGCAAAAAACACTAACAAAGGTCTAAGATGAAATAGGTCTTAAAATAGATTTGAATTGTTAAGGCATAAAGTGGGCTAGGCTAGGGGCAAGCGAGCAGACGGGTTACGTGATGGAAAACAACTGCCGTCGCCCATGGACACTCGTGACATCCGAAGAGTAGCAAGTGCGTTGCCGGCCTTTTATGAGGAAGTGGGAAAGGGATTGGAATAGGCGATTAGGAAAGTTGGGCCACTGCTAAACTCATTCACTGAACGAAACACAGCACAACGCCGTTTCACACCAGTTTTCTGTGAGGCCGTGGTATCACTTCGATCGAGCCGGCCCATTCGTGCCCACGGCAATGAGCATCCTATAATGTACTTGAAATGACTCAAAGGTACACGCCTTTAACGGCGTTTGAACCTGCACCCTCTCAATTGCGAACCAAAGGTCTTACCCACTAGGCTACGGACGCTCTAAATATTTATAAATTTAATATTTGATTTGAATTTAAAATACTCCTAAATTAAAATAATTTAAAATCATACTCTAGAATAATATAGTTGTTAGCAACTATCTTGCTCCAAAATCGATTTGTTGCGCGTCCCGCGTACATTTTCCTATGATATAAAAACTAATAAAAAGCATCCTATGTCTTTCAGAAGTACTCAAAGTATCTCCAAATCAAATTTTTAGCACAATCGCTTTAGTGGTTTGGGTGTGAAAACGTACCAATAACATAGACATACTATTGCATTTGTAATGTTTGTTAAATAATATCACCAAAATATTTCCTTCTACCTTCGTATTATCTCTTCAAACTATTATATATCAAGTCAGTGTATAAATTGATACCGCTATTTAGCTATTAAGCATTCGCTCATATTTTTTTTTGACAGAGGGTTAATGAACTATACCGCCAATATTGAGCGAAAAAACAATATAATATTAGAAATATGTATCTCCACACAATGTAGAGAAATTTGCCAACCACCCAAGAAGAGTACGAGAAACCGTAAAGCAACATTATCAGTTTCGACAAAAACCCGACATTACAGAAATCGACAATTGAATATCTTTTACGGCTTCGCTAACAGCGGATTATGTTTGACCTCGTCAATATTATTTATGTGTTGCAGACCATGTACGGAAACTGTTGTAATGGAAAATTACTGATTTTTTTTAGTGTTATAAATATTTTTCTTTGTTTTTTTCGAGTGGCATTTGATATGTTAATATTTGCGTGTCTCGTCGTGAATTCTGATGGTTATATTATATTGGCATATTTATCTTCTACAACTGTGTCTATTGTATATTTTATGGATTACTTAAGTCTTTTAAAGAAAAAGGAATGAATGAGGTGATAAACATTGTCATATTGGTGTTTTAACACTTACAGATTTTGTCGTGGAGCACTTTTTTGATTCCCGAACTTTTTGTCCGCCCGTGACTACGGCCGCTGGAAAGCAACCGAAACGTCGGGAATCAAAAAAGTGCTTCGCGACAAAATCCGTGTTAAAAAACCATGAGTGATACTCGCGTAAGCCTTAGAAATCATAATTTTATGATGTAAGAACTGTTGCAAAATTTTTTGGCACTTAAATTGTAGGTCTAAGAATATTTAAAAGATTTAGTCTTCTTTTTTTAAATAAAATAAGGAAGCATACATAGCAGCAATTAATTTGATTAATTTCACCAAGAAAACTTACATCTGCTAAAACGTGACATTAAATTGTAGAATGAAACCACATACTTTGAGAAAAGTCCGAATCATAAACGTCCTGCAACACAAAGAGTCTAGTTACAACATACTTGCGCGCGCACGTGTAAAATATCTTTATTAAATGGCCCCACAGATATCTCTAGTCGTAAAACGCATTTAGTACCTCAGGGCTCTGCTTCTTTTATAATAAAACATTGCTACAATATACTAGTTAGGTTGTTTTTTTCTAAAGAATTTCTCACCTCTTTTATGATAGTCTCTAGAAGTTAAAATTATACCTTAACCATTAAGGTAAGTCATTATTCACCCTTTTAAAAGAATTGTAATTATGATATTATATTGTTTTTTGTTTGTTTAATCATTGAATGTCACAATAATATTTCAATCACTTTCTTTAATGACGAAAAACAAGCATGGTAAATTTAGTCCGATTTTTTTTATGAAATCAGGGCAAGTAGAGTGAAATAACGAAAAAATTAAATTAACACGACACATTCTCCGTACATATTTGATCGGCGATTCTATAAAGAGGCGACGTCTTGACTAGAGGCTCTGCTATGAGCCACAGATGAGCCATTAACATCCCTTTAGAGTTCTCAAGAGATGATTTTTCCCAACCTGACCCCACTAATGCAATGTCCATCCACATGATAGGTAAAACTAGTAATTAAACTATGATTGGCGCATCTCACGGCCTTCTGAGAAGTCCAATACTAAAAGGTTTTGGAAAAGATAATTATATGTAAGGGTTTTGAGTGATAGCGCTCGTATAATGTATCTAGTCATTATGCGGTAGCGGAATTTTATCGGTGGGATACAAACGCATTATGCGGTAGGCGAAGGGTTAAAAAAGGCGTTAAAGTTTCATGCAGACTCTACATTATCGCCTTCAATCGTTGATCGTGTGATAATAATCAACACTGTCATCGTGGAAGCATCCATGATCCACAAAATCGTTTGTCGTAGTTTGTCAACGAGTTGACTAAACACAATCATAGACTACATACACAGAAGTGCCAAAAATGTATTCTGCAGGATCGTTTTATTTAAAGATATTTAGGGGGCAAGCGAGCAAACGAATTACCAATGGAAAGCAACTGCCGTCGTCCATGTCGCGAGATTCGAAGAGTGGTAAGTGCGTTGCCGGCCTTTATGAGGGAATACGGATAAGGGATGAGGGAAGTTGGGCCATCGGTTAACTCACTCACTGAACGCAATACGAGTCGATTCGAGTCGGCCCATTCGTGCTGAAGCATGGATCTCCCACGTCGATGAGCATCCGTATTATGTACTTGAGATCGTTAACGTCTCATTGGTACCGGGGTTAAATCTGCAGCCTCTCGAGGGCGTAGCACACCCACAAATGAGGTCTGGCAAATGTCGGGCAGTTACTGACGGAGATACGGAAGGTGGATCGTGCCCGTGACTTCGTTTTTAAGCGGTGAGAGGAACGCGGCAGAGTTTTAGTGGGTAAGGCTGCCGGTCGCAGCGAGTCCCGCATATCCACAGTGGGAGTCCTCGAGCCCCTGCGGAATGAGTTATCGCATTTCTCTGCGTAAACACAAAAAAAAAAAGGCCACGGACGCTCTCAATAATAGCGATAGCGTTGATCGTTGATCGTTGATCGGTGATAAGATTATCGTGCTACCGTCTACACAACCATTCGTAGTAGTTCTTAGAGAGTTTCGTATAAGACCATCCTATGACCAGTTATTAGAATTTAGGATCCGAATAGGATGTGTTAGTGTTTAACGTAATAGGGAATAAGCGTCTGAAACAAACTTAATACATATATAGAACGCAAATTGTTATGTTAGTGTTTTACGTAGATAGTTAAAATATTAGAGGTTTAAGTTTTCAGCCCGCCTCTTTCTTTTAAAACATAATTTAGTATGAACTTTGTATGAAGCTTTAGTCTTTGATGTCACAGTCAATATCGGATCTCTCATTCTGTCTGCTTTAAAGGTTTACAACTTTGTTATTTTTAATATTATCAAAAAACTAATTGAACTACATTGATCTAATTGAACTACATTTAACAAAGAATTAAAAACCATGCATATTCCTTATTGGAGAATTCGTAATGTTTAGGCAAATCTCTACTTACATACTAACTCACCAAAAGTCATAACCCGACCAAAATAAACGCACCTGAATATTACAAAGGTTGGTTGGAAAAAAAACTTCATCATAAACTACTGAAGCGATTTAATTACAAAAAAAACATTCTTATAATGAGTATTAAAACGCTCGCAATAAAAAAGCAAAGTTGCGTTACTAAGGTGAGACAAATAAGCAATTACCCGGTTTTGAGTGGCGCTTAAATAAGGAGCGATCATTAGCGCATGCGAACTGGCTTCTGTTACACCTTTTTGTAGGGCACTCGATTACCTCAAGCGATCTGCGATACGCATCGCCAACGCCGTGTATAGGGTGTTGCCCAATGTATATTTTTTTGGCAATGTTGTTTTAGGCTTTTTTTTTGAAAAGTTCGTCTGTAAGTATTAGGTTTATATTTTTTTACCTTGTGGGTACCGCCACATCAAAGGAAGATCTTCCGACCGAGAGAGGTGTTATACTAGGTCAGGCCGAAGCCCACTTGATACATTTTACGCTGTCGTATATATACCGCCGTGTACTTCGATAGCGTGATGCAGGATTATTACGCTTAATGTGGGTACCGCCACAACCTAGACTATTTTTTTAATCGCTCGTGATACTCTATTTTAATTTGACGAGGACAATAGTTAAGAGTAACCTAGTATACTTATATTTTGTATGCTTAGCACTATATACTAGATACCTTTTATTTTCAATAAATAAAGCTAACGTAGAGCGAACAATTATTTTTGACACGAAAGGGAATACAGTCAGTACTTATAATAAATAGAGGTTATTTGATTTTGGACACCCTGTATATTAAACGAAACATCGCAGGGCTGTCAAAAAGATGTAGTGGTTGTGTCGATCAGGTAACAGACACAAAAAATTTGCAATTATCGCATAGCTACCCTAATGGGTTTCGCTTGTCGAAGGTATACCTTTACCTTTCATTTTTTTCATAACCTGGTAACATTACCTCTAAGAATTTATATTGTGTTGTCTGAAATTGAGCAGTCAGATCTAATACGTTAGATTTAAGTGCATGGCAGTTTTTATAAAGTACTTCTTGGTTAAGTAAATAGAGATAGCAATTTAATGAGAGTAAACTTTTCACTATATACGTATGTATGATTTTTTAAAATAAATAAAAAAAACTATTTCCATACTATCTTTTGGCCGCGGCTTCGCTGTCATGAAAATTTATTTGGAAGCACGATGTTTGGCCAGGACCAAAAAAACCCTACGCCTATCGATCGAAAATAATTATACGGACGAGTGTTGTCCGTAACTGAATTATTTAGAAAGTTATTCTGGATATATGAGACTAAAGCAAAAGCAGAAATAATAAATCCGTCACGAAAATCTGTATGACTACTAGCTAATTTTCATTTCTCCCATCCAGTTATCTAATCCAGCCATCGATTACTGCTCGAAAAATAAAAACTATAATTTATTTTACTTCAGTTTTCCAGTTCAATAAAAATATTATAAAACTACTAAACACTATACTTACAAACATTTCCTCCATTCTTCAAATACTTTTTGCCCGTATGATTGCCCAAGCGCGTTTAGCATTCTCGAAACATCTTCGGCGTAGTCCAAAGGATGGAATAGCTCAATACGTTTGGGATGTCCCTTCCTCGTCTCGCACGGCTAGTTCCTGAACCGGTGGTAGGCAACATGTAGGTTAGGGATTGCAGTATTGTGGTTCCGGTATGGTGGTCGCGGTCACGTGGCTGATGGGTCTGGGAACGCTATAGTTTGTTGGATATTGGGTTTACTATATGGGTTAGCATTACATTGAATTCTCCAGCATCACGGTAATGTACTATGCTTATTAATATAATATCTTAAAAATAACCTTAGAATGTTACAAAGTGCCTTAATTGCGGTGCTATCAGTCTCGTTTGAAATTTTTATGTAGTGTGTATGATATGTTTTTATTGTAGTGAACCTAGTGACTGGTAAATATTGGCGTTGTTGGACTTGTGGGTCGTGGGATTGTGGTTATCGTCCACGGAGCTGTGGGATTACGCGGTGCGGGGTTGCAATCCCTAATGTAGACGTTCTGAAAACAGTTGATTCAAATTTACTTAGAAATAAATGATTTTGATTTATTTTCGAGTCTGCATTTTTTCTTTTCAGCTACAGTCACGCAACAGGTGCCAAAATTAATGTCTCGACACATAATAATGCTCAGTAAAAATATTTAAAAATATGTTTCAACTTGACGTTTCTACCGGTCCTTGAAGTTTTTCAAATTGCCTTTTAGCGATTTTTAGCAATACTACATAAAATATGTTGTGTTGCAAAAAGTACTGAAAACACCTTACAGTAATAAAAACTTCATAAAAATAATACACTGTCTTACCGTAGAAGTTGATAAAATTTGAGAAGAGTAAGTGATAATAACAATAATAAATTTTACTGACTTCAATAACTTATAACACCAAGATTCCATTTCCTTTAATATCTGCACTATGCTCATGCTGTCTTGCAGATCACCAAAAAAAAACAGAAAAAGTATGAATTACGTGAGTTTGATTCTAACCAATATTCAACTATAAACAGCTTTTCGAGGTTTCGAAATTGTTATTTCATTGGTCTATTATTAATAACCATACAAAATAGTATGATAATAACGTTAATAAAATAAAACAAACATCTTTAACTAGTTGATTCTTTAGGCAATATTTTTGTTTAATAAAACTGAGGTCAGAGCTCTCACGATATATTTTTATATTTTTTTCTATCTTCAAGTATTCTACAATTAATTAAGCAAGTTTCAGGAGGTCTTTACAGCGAAATTCGAAAAATACATTTTTCGGGACACCCTAATGTAAGGGTTTATTTTGCCCTACGAGCACCCTTAGTTCATGTGTCCCTAGTATAAATTTAGTATCTCTTATACTACGATATATATATATATAATAAGATAAGAAAACGTTTTACCGACCGGGATCGAACCAACTACTAGCTACTAGTCTACCTACTAGACAACAGACACCTGTTATAAAACATACACAAAGAAATACAATAAGACTTGTCCTAGCCAAGCCACTCGTATACCCCAGGTCAAAACAAAAATATACCAAAAATGCCCTATTTATAAAAGATTGCATATAATTAATAGACGTATTAATGCATAATTACATAGGAACGAAATTAAAAAGTATGAAATTGTTACGTAAACATATATTTTTGATAATTACACACCTAGAAACAGTGACTTCGGTAATAACGGGCTCTATTTTAGGTTGTCAATCACGAGTGCCACTGAAGACATTTTGACAGACAGAAAAATAAATTTTAATTATATATGCGGGTAGAAATAGTTTTTACTAATTGTTACTTTTGATTCATAGATGTTAGTTATTATTTCATGTTAAAAAAGTGTTCCAGTTAATTTTTAGGTCTGCATATTGATAGTTTACATTTATTTTAGTTTTTAGTGTATTTATAATAATAAAAGAAAAATGTCACATAACTTGTGATTAACATAGTTTAATATAATGTTGTAATTTTAAGTGTATATTTATTTTAACCTGGGGTTAATTTCTCGGCTCTATAAATTAAAAATTTTTTTTTGCTTTTTTATTTTATCAAAAATTTACAAAAACAGACGAGCCGTTTTCAAATTTAAAAAAAGTAAAATTTTGATAAGACGTTATGAAATTTATCAAGTTCTAAACCTTAATCACAAATTGGAAACAGCGTTTAACTTAGGATTAGACTCTTTGAGTCAAAATTAATCTTAAATGCATAAGTGGAAGAAGCGGATAACTTATAGTATAAAAACTTTTACGGTTTTTTGCATCAATGAAGTTTTTTGTACCAGAAAAAACTATTTCAAACCACAAAATGTAAATGATGTAGCTAGATACTTTAGCTCGATGATCAAGTAGCTAAATAACAGGATTTGTGATAATTTTAAGAGAAAAATAAATGATTGCACCGATGATGCAAAAATGTTAGTTATCTGGTTCTTCCACTTATGTCTTCAATTGTTTTTAAAAATTAATCGAAATATTTTAAAGACAATAACAGTTAGAACACTTAACTTCCTATAATGCTTACTGACTCTATTAAGCTATTAACGCTCAATTTATGCCTTAACCCTAAAGGGCGCGCGGAACAAATCACACCTCCGGTGAGGCTCCGGCCCAAAAGACCCACGACCGACCAAATACCAAAAAGCAATTAATTAAAACTTAAGGGTACCGCTTACAGGTTAATAAAATTTGTTTTTTAATTATACTTTATTAGAGGAAATTGGCTTTGTTTTTTCAACGGGGAATCTGTTTTGACGGGCTCTTTGTACCCCTATCGGTTCTATTGACGATTTTATAAGCTCAATAACAGTAATGGACGTGGATAGCACAATTAACTGGTTTCACTGGAAGGGTTGGAAACGCAATAATATTAACAACCTATTGATAATAATTCTTTGAAATATTTATTAGTAATTTTCTTTGAGCATTCAATGATTTCATAATAGATATTGCTGGATGAAATCCTTTTTTTAAATCGGATTTGCCTTTAATAAAATTAGTCGGAGTCAGTTTTGTAGATTATTGTTTTTAGCTCCAAAATAATAAAATTGTAATATATCCTCGGTCTACCAATACGATTTTGTTTCTGTTTTTTGCAAACGAATACTAGGTATGAATACAAATGATTATACAATATTTCAATGAGACGTGGATATCATTAAATGTCCAACGATTCCAAAGTATTGAACTGCAAATACTTTTAACAGTTCATTCTCTTACAATATCAAAATTTTCGTAAAAACTTATGGTATCTAAAAACGCCAAAATTTTGGCAAAAACTTTTGGTGTCTAAAAGACAATAGTAGCACATTAAATCACGATTTCACGCAAATAAATTTTGTGAAAGAACTGCTTTGACCGGTGTTCCATTAATCTGGGACACCGAGGTGGTCGGAGATAATGCTATTTTGACACATTTTATTTATTCAGTGTTGGGACACGTCTTTATCTAAATTACTGTGTTGGAAGCTTTAAACGTATCTATCGAATTTCCGTTGTCAATTAGGATTGTATCTCTTTCTGTTTTGTCTCTTTCTCTCGAACCAATGGAAACGTATTAATTTCAACATGTTCGAATATTTTCCTTATCTTTTGTAACACTTGAAATAACATAGTAGGTAATCAATGATAGTCATTGGTCTCCTTGATTGACTCTGGAATCGTAAATTGTCCGTTCCAAATAAATTGTTTTTGGAATTTCAATTTATTGATATTTCTTTGAGTATACTAGACACATCTTATGTAACTACTGCGATTTTTTAACGTCGTGCCTTCTGGGAACTCTATGAGAGACTAATCTTAAGATTACAGACTTAATTAAATTATCACCATAGCCTCTACAACAGTATCACAATTCACAAACAAAATTCGACGCATGCTTCGCCGGATTCAACACTTTGGAGTTATTCCAAAAATTCTCGCGAAATTGGAAATTCACATAAAGAAACAAAAAGGATACCAATGGCGGGACAAATTAATTTCGTTAATCAAACACGACGCGAGCGCAATGCATCACGGGGACAGCGGGCCGCTGATAACATTACCGTGATATACGGCGACCCGAAAATACCCGTCCGCGCCGAAGGGTTACGTTTACATCAAAATTATTTTAACTCTTTCTTGTTCTTTATCGGTCGAGGTTATAATATTATCAACTGTATAAAAGATATATACTGAGATTATTTCTGTTACGTTTCAAATACTTATACTTATGTATACTAATAATATTAAGCTGAAGAATTTGTTTGTTTGAACGCGTGAATCTCAAGGGCTACTGGCCGGAATTGAAAAACTATTTTCGTGTTGGTTAGTCAATTTATCCATGAAGGCTATATTATATGACGCTACAACCAAAAGAAGCCGAGAAAATAAAAAAAAATGTAAGGTCGGGATAATTCATAAAAAAGCGGACACGGGAAAAGTATCAAAGGCCAAGTCCTTAGTCGGAATTGTGCACAAAGATTTTATAATAATTTTAAAGCATTTATTTGTCAAGAATCAATTAAAAATTAAATAATTATAAATCTCGGTAGCAATTTTCGGTGAATCCAAGTAATTTGCAAAGTACTTGCTACATTGCAGTCGTACTTTTAACGGATTATGCAGAAATGAAAATATGGTATTCAAGCGATACCAAATTTTATTAAAATCGCTCGAGAAGTGAAAGATATAAAAATAAAAAAAAAATCGCCATTAATATCATAACGCTACCCGACGCGCCAGGCGATAGCGGGGTGGTGCGCGGGGATGTAGGAGGGAGTTGACATAGGGTTGACGTTTTGACCATGTGTGTCTAGTTAAGTCGCAAGAGTTAAGTTGAAAACGAACTGATCGGATGCGACTGACAGCCTACACAAAAACGTCCGCGACTTACGCCTTATAGTTTACACACTTCAATGTACAATAATAAGGAATATGCGTGTAAAACAAAATTTATTGAAAGCAAATTATTATGATAGTGGGCCTAAAGTTATACAGAATCACAAAAAATCTCTGAATTCTGTTCCCATCTCTTTCCCTTCAAACGTAATTTAGTATGAACTTTGTATGCAGCTTATGGAATTTGACGTCACAATTAATACCGGATCTCTCTTTTTAACTGAATACTTTAAAGGCTTGTAACTTTGTTGTTTTCGATTTTATCAAAAAACCGATTGGACTACATCGATTTTCAATAACGTAAGATTTATTTAATTAAATAATAAAAAACCATGCATATTCCCTATTATCTAGATCGTGGCTGTCAATTACGTCCATAACTCCGTAATTCGCATCCGATCAGTATGTTTTTCGCTTTATGATTCTTGTTTTATTCTTACAAATTGATAGTTTTTGATGAATTATCAAAAAACATTTTCCAATGCCGTGCGTAAATCATGTATTTTTTATATTCTGAATTCATAAAAACTCCATCGTCATGGTTACATAAATTATAAACGATAGGTTTTAATTAATTAATAATGTTTACTTAAAACAATTTAATAACCAAATGCTATTATCATCCTATGACCTTGTTCACTCGTTTCTATAATCATAAAGTTATTAGAAGTTATGGTTTTTTAATTGATTAATAACTATAAACGTTTCAAATATTATACTTCATATTATATTACTAGTTGGTGCCCGCAACTTCGATGCGGAAAATTTGTATATCACGCGGGAACCGCACATTTCCCAGGATGAAATCTATATTATATGATGCCCAGACCTAATAGCTATAGAACAAAAAAATCAAATTAATTCTAAAATAAAATATAACATCTTCACTATCATTTTAAAATGTTTTATTATATTTTATTCTATAATATTAATTTCCTACTATAATCTACTAAAAGATTTTGGATTACCTACTAAATCGTTATTCATTTGTACCAAAAAGTAGAAATCTATTAAATATTAAATAAACACTGTTAAAGACTTGCCAGGCCGTGTCGTACCCGCCACGTGGATTTTTATCTGCCTCAATGAGGCCCGCTCCGTCAGCTGGGCGATGCGCAACCGTCTCCATACAATTTGTATGGATGTTTCCGCTGAGTTCCCGCACGCTGCGGCTCGGCATAGTTTACTCATACTGCAAGAGTTCATTGAGAAAGTAGCAATGCTGAAAGCAAAAAAATGTTAGATTAGTTTTTCCATAACGAAATATTTTTTCGCTATACATAACTCCATATAATCGGCGTATACAAACCCTAAAATGTTATCACATACTTTACACTAGACTGTGAAATTCGGAGAACGGCAGAAGTTTTTATTTTACTTTTGCAAATTAATTTTTCGTGCCTTTACCAGTCACAAAATCATAAAACCACCTCGAAATGAAAACAGACTTTGCCGGAAAGCTTACGTCAATTTAAGCGTTAAAAAAACACGAAAGCTGCTTGATATTCAAATTGTCCTTCGGCATTATGTGCGGTGTAATCATCCCGCCTATCTAACCGATGACGGATCGCTTGTTGTCCGCAGGCTACTGGTCTTACACACACCCGTACATTCTAAATTATACCCTAACGTAATAACAGTAGGATTGAATTCACCTCGTGCAGGTAACACAATAAATAAGATTGCTGCTACCGCGCTACGCGGTTCCATTACGTGCGTTTTGTTATTTTATCGGTTTACAACACTTTGCCTTTGGCTGGTAACTTGAATAGAATTATTTAGATTATTGCTATGGAAAAGATGGCCATTAACTTAACTGATGCCGGACAGTTTCTAACAAAAATATTACATTTTATTAAAGTACTACATTACTTTCTCTAGCATTTAATAAAAAGTATTATTTGTATCTCCATAGAAACTATAAGCGAAATTGCATAATATTTTTGTCTGTCATTTCAAAGGTTATTTATTTATAGTAATATATTTATTTATAGGTATATAAAAGTCAGTGCTGCTAGAGCCTAGATTGATCGAAAACATTATAGTGGTTTCAGAATATTGACAACTACATTTAAGCACAAACTACAAGCCATGCCAGGAAAGGGTTGAGGACCTCCGTCATATCGACATCGGTACAATGCACACGATTAATATCAATTGTTCGATTCCCGAATGTTTGGTGGGGAATTATCGTAATGGATGGCACAATGGGAGGAGGTTCGAGCAACACAATGACAAGTCCCAGCCCATAATGACGAGTAATGACGAACCAAAGAGGCCGACTTTCATTCCTGTGGTGTTTGTTTGTGAGTTTTATTTGAGCTGCAAAAGGTTTAAGTAAAGGTTTAGCCCATGATGGCGTACGGTTAAATGGTTATTAGTTAATACTCTTTACGGACCTTTTATTCTATCATATTACAGACCTTTTTTCCACTTCAATTATCCTCAAAAAATGTTGTTATCTCATTAAAAATTTAATTTAATTGTTGGCTAGTGAGAACTTTAAAAGCCTGTTACTTCCTTTCCTTCCTGGTCTGATAGTTTATCTACAAGTTGTTTAATAAACAAAATATGGAGAATCTTCCTTAAAAGTTGTAGAATCAAAAACTTTATCAGAGAGCGGTGAAACAACCACTAAGTCTTAAAGAGTATCAACTTTAACTTTTTTTAATATTGATGTATATTACAATCAGAAAGAAAAAAATTTCGTCAGACGATTATCATATGTCTGTGTGTTCAAACCTTCCTTTGAAACTAACCAAATCATCACCTAATCGTTGTTTTATTCGTTAAGTACGTAATAAAATATCGACACAAAGCTAATTTATTACAGAATTCAATTTACTATGACCACACCTCGAAAATATTTCCTGGTGACGTTTAAATGTGGCGTCGACAATTTTATCATTTTGTGGTTTTATCGGACAATAAAGACATCACATTTGGATTGAGCTATTCGAATTTAAAGATGCTAAAATAGTATAATTTGACAGTTAAAACTTAAGTTTTAAAAATCTAATATATAAAATTCTCGTGTCACAATGTTTGTCTTCGTACTCCTCCGAAACGGCTTTACCGATTCTAACCAA
>JAOTAV010007665.1:0-28928 GCA_026546445.1 Cyclargus thomasi | reverse complement strand
ACCGGTAAACTCACTCACTGAACGAAACACAGCACAACGCCGTTTCACGCCAGTTTTCTGTGAGGCCGTGGTACCACTCCGGTCGAGCCGGCCCATTCCTGCCGAAGCATGGCTGTGCATGCAAAACTTCAGCTCAACGGTAGACATAACGTGGATCAAATTTCATTACAAACAGCAGGACAGGCGAAAGTAATAAAAAGCTTGTGATTTGTTTGAGCTCAGTAAAAAAAAACATTTCATTATATTAAGCTATTTCCAACTAAACAAAAATGCCATAACCATCATGTAAGCCCAATGTCTCGAATTTGGAATTCAACCATTTACTTATCTCTACTTACAGTATTTATACTATCAAAACTTATCCCTAACTTATCCCTACAAACTTATAGTTATACTATCAAAACCAAGTTTCTCTAATCTACCTTAATCTCATAAAAAACAAAACAAGTGCTATTAATCGTGTGCATATTTAACCTTGGATGCATAGTTTAGTTACTAATTTTATAAATTCGAAAGAGTTTTTGTTTAACTTCGTGCTCTAACGAAGCGAGCAATCGCTTTAATTTTGACTTACATTTAGTGGGATAAAGAGTAATATTGATTACTTTTTGTGATAAAAAATATAATGTAAAAGTTTGTTTGGTCGAATACCTTATTCCCTATTCCTATTCCCGTGGCCCAATTCCGTGGGCAATGGCAGTTGCTTTCCATCGGACGATCTGTCCACTCGTTTGCCCGTAATTTCATTAATAAAATTACCTGATCCGAGAACTCTAAGTATTCTTTCTTCTCCGGCGCCGGACTAGTGACGGTAAGGACGGCGCTATATGCTCGCCTCGCTTTTTCATTCCTCTCCTCTGTATCTCCTTCTACCTTCCAAGGTTCTTTGGACGACGCCGATGCTAGGCTGCAACAAACGAAAGCGTTAAGGGATCGAAACATGTTCTTACTTTCTGTCTACTCTGTTGCAATTGTTTTTGTTGACTGTACTTTTTAACCCTTGACGCAACTAAAAGGGGTTTTAACGACCTCTCTGGCTTAATAGGTAAGCGCGTTGATAGCTTAAGCCGGGGGTCGCGGGTTTGAATCTCGCCGACGGAGCAAAAAGTTTTTCAATGTTTTTCAATTCTTGAATGTATATTTAATAATATGAGAATCTTAAATATGTGTATAGTATAAAAGTAATAAACATATTTCCGTTGTCGGGTACCGATAGTAAAAGTCCCACGGTTACTTCGCACGGGGCCAGATTGACGTGGTGTGAAGCGACAATAGATAAAAAAAAAGATTGACGTGTTTCACGTTTATTTTATGTGTAGCTATTTGTAGCATCGTATCTCCGAAGGGTATCTAACGAAGCGGTTTAAACTTAGATTTTTTATATTAAAGGTGCTTTATGTGCGAGTGTTCTTAGACATATTTGTTGAAAACAGATTGACGTGTTTAATATTTGTGGGAGGTGAAAACGAGTAAAGACCGAATGTTAACAGATTTACTTAAAAATTTTAATCAAATCAATGAAAATGTTGTGCGATTGAGGAGAATTAACAGTCATTGTCCCAATACTTGAAATCGAAATATTGATTTATTTCATACTTTCACATATAGGCAGGCTTAATGCCTTGAGGCATTCTCTACCAGCCAACCTTAGGGTGATACTGAGAAGTTAGCATAGGCGCCTTTTTAAAATAAAGATAATTTTATAAACACAATTAATAAAAGTAGTAAAAGTTTTATATATGTTTTTAAATAAACCTACATACACAATAAGTATAATACATACCGATAAAATAGTATAATACGTATAATATATTAAAAAATATAATAAATAATATGTATAATTAAACTATAAATATACCAATATATAAATCCAAGAAAAAAAAGGAATTAATCTAATTTTATCTAATTTGTAAAATTATGATCGTCACCATTAATCACGACCTTTTATTTTATTATTCAAATCTGTCACATTCGTACAAAACATGACTTGTTGCGCCAAAAATGTTCCATTTCATATTTCGCTTCTGTAATAGTCATTTAATTAAACGACGTGTAATTTTGTACCGCTCGGAGAAGTTAAGAGATAAAAGCCTCCCCCATCCCCTCTCACCCCTTCCCTCGCCCTACACTAATTAAGGGGATGCTGCGTAAATTGAACGCATTTGTTTGAATTTCGAAGAGCTTTTACTAATAAGAATAATATCTATATTATTTTATTATCTTTTTTTATTCAGAACTAATAAGCATGCGGGACATCTAATTGAAGGCACCGATGTCAACGAACACTTGAAACAACGTTTCAAGTTCGTTATCGGTATTTTAGTATAGAATAGCCTAATGCGTGAGAATCTATTGGTGACGGCAGTTGCTTTCCAGGTGCTCTAACCTAATTGCCGGTTTTAATAAACGCTAGTGACGATATTATAAGCTCTAGTCCGAAAGTTGACGGATGAAAACTGTTGCAAACACTACATAAGTAGCTTCTTTATATTTTGTACACACATTTATACTAAATATAATATAAATAAAATGTAGTACCTGCATTTTCTAAAAGGCGTATAATAATTTTACTTGAATATCGAATATACCTAACAAAGGAGTTTTTGTATGTCCTTTACTTTGAAGCGTAAAGATAGAGGCGGCCTAGTGGTTTTCAATAACCAACAATGTAACAAAAAAGAACAAGGGTTTTATGAAAAGAAAAGGGACGAACGTAAAAGATTTGAGCCGTAAAATATGATTTACATGACTTTCCCATACGAAAACGGTTGAAATAATGGTTCTGCGTAACTTCATAACGGTATGACGTATTTATATTGTAAGTTTTTTATGGAATCAAAAGGTTAATACTGTAATGGGTGTGTTAGAAGATATGGTGTTCACCGTGAAAATAGCAGCGTTAAAAAATAATTTTTCGTGTGATTGTTACAAATTTTGCACAGGATATTCATAATACACACCGTAAACTATTTTAAAGTATAGAAACATTTTTGTGATCTAACTTAAATCTTAAAATATAACTGAACGTATGAACCAATTTTCACGGTTTTACATATGTTGGAAAGGTCTCGGGCTTCATGAGAAAATTTTAAGAAAAAAGTTACGGTCGCGGTACGCGGGCAACAGCTAGTACTTTATAAAAAAGCTAAAATTATATAATCTATTCTAAACATTTTGTGATGAAAAATGCAATTTTGGACTGGTCGAGTCGACGTGCATCATTTTTTTAATTATTAAAAATAATATGTGAATGATAAGAGTGAATCGACTATAGCTTAGTCAATAGTGCCAAAAAATAAAAATATAGTGCCAATAGAGAGCTTTAAATGTTTTTTTTGTTTGCTTATTTCCATGTTTTACTGTGTGCAAATAAAAAAAAATTATAATCACTAAGCCGGGGGAAGTATTAATTCTTTATTGAGCAAGAAGTAAAATGTTCCGGAAATTTCGACACTCAATATCGTATCTCGTATTTGCTTAGGAAGTGTATATGAGCGCCCCGAGTGTTAATACTTATGAAGCTTCAAACGAACGACAGAAAAACCGACTTGCAGAGAAAAACCTCAAAGGCAACAAAAATAAACTTTACAAAACTGGTTATTATTTTATACTTATAAAATAATATTGGTTTCTAAGTAGACATTTTTCTTTAATTTGGCTAAACTCATCTATATCTGGACACAATCTTTATAATTTTGAAGTCGGTACCATGTTTATTAAATCATAAATAATTTGAAATCTTTGGGACTGGCACCGACTTCGAAATTATGAAGATTATGTCCAGAAATAGTTGAGATTTAGACAGACTTTGAGAAAAAGCCCTGTTTAGAAACTAATATCATTTCATACGTTTCTGTTTATTTTTATAATTTTTTAATTTTTTCCTTGGACTTCCAAGTTTTCATTTTTTTAAACAATAATAATAATTTTACTCTTTTTAGTTATCGAGCAAAGTTGGTATAAAATTCGACTGTACTGAGAGAAATCAAGAGTTCTCTCAGTACAGTCGAAACTATACTTACCTGTACCTTGGTACGAAATTGTACTTTATGAGAAGAACACTGAGCATGCTACAGCTATAAAAATATAAAAAGTTTACACCGTGTAGGAGGGACTTAAATATTATATTGTCGAAGTTTTTATTATAATTTATTGACTACGTATGATGACTGACTTTGATTTAACAACGTCAGTGCTCGGGTTTAACGATATCTAAAATTCAATACCTTTGACTTTCAAATAAGTTGGAAACTAACCCTTCTATTTAAACACAATTCGTTGTAATTAAGTTGGGCTTTTGAGGGCAGATGGCCATTAATTAACTCTCTCTTTCTCTCTTTCCAACAAACTCTCTTAGTCATCGCGTAATCGTGATTTTACAAATATGTTTTCTCTCCTCTGTCCATAGCTAAAAACTAATTTTATGCCCAAAATAAAGAATTGTTTGCTTTATAAAAATATTTCTCAATTCAATCACAGACATTAATTTGGCATAAAAGTCTCGTTACCAGGGCAAATTTTATTTAAATCACATTACAGACTTAAACCATAAACAAAAGAATATTTCGTGTATGATTATCGTGTCATTTTAAAATATTGCTGTGTGCGTATTATAGGTGCGTAGCGTTTTATTTTAAAAATAATATTTGCACGCGACGCTCCTTCTCTATGTATGATATATAATTTATAATATATAACTGGAAAAGTTTTTATGCCATTACATCTACGCATTTTTCGTAGAAGGGATACAAAGTTTTCTGCTCGCTTGTTAATATATAGATCAACATTTTTTTTACTCGCATATTTAAAACTTAAAAGAATGCGACAACAAGTTTTATATGTTTGCAAAAAAGGGCAAAGCTTATAAATGTTTTAGCTTACGGTACAATTTTTGTAATCAGTTGAAGTAAGTTGATGTGATTCACCCTAATAGTACATATTGTCTTATCGCTCAAGATTGACGGTATGGTTCATCCCTCTGTCAAATTTCTATACAAACCGAAATTGTGAACAGCACTTTATTTACAGACGCGTTTTGTATGGAAATTACATTTTTTTTTACAGCTACAATTAAACCATACCGTAAATCTTCAGCGACTGCATAATAGCCTTACCAATGACGTAGGTATACTATTAACAAATCAACTTTTTGGTAAAAAAATTTTAATCGTTTCAAAGGAAAATAAGCCTTAACTCACTTGGAAAACAGCTCAATGTTGAAGAAGACATACTCCCCGGAGGACACCATGTCGAGCTCGTCAGCGGCCAGCATGATCTCCCTCACGGTGGTTGGGTTGGCGCACACCACTACGACTGTAACATACCACTGCATGTTATCAAGAGGTTTGCCAAACAAAGCGTGAGGCAGGTCAAATATTCAAATTAAGAATGTTGTATTTTAAGAATTGCCTATGGGTATCTCAGTACCTGAAAAGGTAATTTTATTTTTAATAAAGAAAGCACGAAGCAGTGAGCTCAAAGACAGATTGTACTATCAGAGACGTTGATTCATAGCCAGACAGTAGACTTTTAATATTTTGTTTCATAAATTTCGTTAATGTGTTTGACACGGTGAAAGTCTGATTTATTACCATATCAAATACATGGAAAAATTTACGATGTTTTAAAAGTAATAACACAGCAAAAATTTATATTACAACATCGGTTTAAAACACGCAACTTGTGTATATAAGAATCTCTTAAAAATTACTATAATATGGTAATTCTTAAGAGAAGTGTTAAAAAGTGGTGGCCAGGGTCAGAGCAGTGTTCAATCCTTGTGATGTAACAGATTGAATTTATTGAATTTAGGTGAATGTTCTACACAAGACAGTTCAACAATATTATATAACGGGAGTGCTCGAAATCGAATTTATTATGTAACGGACGAATAGTGATCTATATTTTTTAAAATAAATCTTTGATTTTTGATGGAAATTGCCAAACCTTTACCCTACAGCTTAAATGCAAAATGTAGAGTTATAAGTGTACGCCAACCATTTATTTTAGCCTGCATTATAAAACAACATACTCTTTCAGACTACATCAAACAATAAAAACCAAATTCTAGACGTAAAATAAAGTTAGATCCCAACATATATTTAAAATTATATAATATATTTAAAACCAGTTTTGCCTAAAGATTTTTCTGTTTCCTTGGTTGTTTCTTATATAATAAAATCAATAAAATTTTAGTGTGTTTGTCGTCTGTTGCAGGTATTATCCATATAGTTTACTTTCAAGTATAAGTTTGGGTAAAAAAAAAATTCTTAAAGATAAATCTAAAATGTATTTTCAGTTGAATTTGATATCGTATCAGCTCAGCGCTACATCTGTAAAGTTACATAAAGTAATTCGAGCGAATATAACAAGAATACGATTTATATTTGCAGCGTTTTAGAAAATATATTTTAATGTCATATATCGATGCCAACATTATAAAAAACATTGATAACATCTTTTCTAAAATATATTTATATTTATGAATGTTCTTTTGACATCTAGTACACATCCAGTTAACAATTTGATAAAAAAAAAAAATACATTCGATTTTCAAAATACGGGGTGACAAAATGGCGCGTTTGAGTTTATTTCCGCAAGGAGATTACGTTTCTACACGATTAGACCGCTACATCTGGGAAATTGCTGATTGCCCCACTCTGAAATAATTACTGCTGACTACAAGGCTCAGCTAAAAATGTAAAAAAAATATTTGGTTGATTATGGCCTATTTTCTCCACTTCCTGATAGGTGCCGTAATATGGGCTATCCACAACACCGACCAATGAAATATTTTTATAAGAATTAAAGGATCACCTGATAGAAAGCGACTGCCGTTCTCCATGGACACTTGTAATTTGGGATATAGTTTGATAGGAAATGAAGTGTAGGGAAGTTGGGCCTCCGGTAAAGTATCTCTAGTAAAGTATATAAGTAGGAGTATCTATCAGAAAAGTTATGGATTTCCTGCCAGACACTTATCAGGAAGTATTGAAACAGCCCCTTAACGATAAAAAAGGCATATAATCTATCAGTAATTAAACTGAGAAAAAAATAATTTACAAATTAATTTAATGTTTATCACTTATTTTTAAGTTGTAAAAAAATCCAGACACCGAATCACGGAATAAACTCGCTTAAGTATAGGATTAAAATATTTTAATTAAAAAACTTTATGATTAAATTTAGTTATTAATATATTCTGAAGTTTTTCAAAGAAGTGGTAAAGTTTGATTGAATAGAAACTTTTAGCGTTAGCGAATATTATGGAGAACGTTTTTGAACTGACGAAAATATATTTTACCAAAGCTAGTAATTGCATGCAAATCGATAAATTCTCTCTCTTCCTATTACCAGCCTAAGCAACTTGGTTTTGCCTGCAAAGGTGGCTGTGAGGCAGCCGTTCACTCTCTTCGTACCTTCGTGCAAAATCAAAACAATAGCATATGCCTAAAAGTGGACGTTAAAAACGTTTTTAATTCAGCAGACAGGGTCGCCATGTTGGCACAAATAAAAACTAAAGCCTTTTATGCTACAATGTTACAAAGAGCCTTGTAAACTTATTTATCAAAACCATTTGATCCAATCAGAAGTCGGCTGCCAACAGGGTGACCCCCTCGGTCCAGCAATTTTCAGCCTTGCTATTCACCCGGTCATCGAACTCCTAAATTCAAAATTTAACGTGTGGTATCTGGACGACGGCACCCTTGCTGGTGACGCTCCCACAGTTCTTTCGGATTTTCGCACACTAATTCGCGAATTCCAAACTATAGGTCTAGATTTGAAACTGGGGAAATGTAAGATTTCGTTCCTGATGGTTGTGGGGATAGGGACAATATAAACTCCGGTTTTAAGGACCTAGCCCCACATCTATCCATAATTGGAAAAGATTCGTTCTTTCTTCTAGGCTCACCTATTCTTCAGCTAGAATAGGTGAGTTCCTTTTCGGATTATGTTGGCAAAAGAGCACGAAATTTGAATAAAAGCTTCGACCGTCTCCTTGAAATTAATAGTCACATGGCTTTCACCCTTATTCGACATTGTTTATTCGTTCCTAAATTTTATTTTTGTAATCTCTGAAACTTTCCACAACTTCTACAGAGCCTAGACGACACCTTAAAACATACGCTCTCCTCAATCCTTAATATTCAATTTGACGGCCGATCATGGACCCAAGCGACTCTTCCCATGAGGTTCGGTGGCCTGGGAATTCGCAAAACTGCGGACGTAGCCCTACCGGCCTTCTTTTCATCAGTCCCCGCGAATTGGGTACTAATAGGTAGGATATTAGAACACTCATCTTGTCCACCTTTTATTCCTTTTGCGGACGAGGCCATGAACGCCTGGGACATTGCTACCGCCGGCAGCGAGGTTCCCATGACCACTGGCCGGGAGGTACCTGGCACAACGAATAGCAATTGCCATCCAACGGGGCAATGCTATTAGTTTGCTCGGTATTCTGCCTGATAGGGACGATTTAGAAAAGGTTTTCTTTTTATAGTTTTAGTATTTTTAGTTTAAGATTGTATTTTTCATTATTGAATATTTATATAGAATATTTATTCTAAATAGTTTTTTATATTAAATAATACATATGCGGCATGTTGACATTGGTTTTTTTTGTAAGAAATAGTTATAAAGCAGTAGTTAAGGTCATGTAAAAATTACAACACATTAGGCGCAATATATTATCTTAATTATACTATAAAAAGAACTAAAATATTACATTGAAAACTCACCTCAATTAAATATTTTAATACCCGCTAAATGACTCTATTATAATCAATTAGTTTTTTTACTACGCGTATTCTGAAGAAACGTAATATGGGGAATTACACCACTCCCTCATATTATATGTCTTAGAGGCTATCTACAACTTATTTGACACATTCTCCATGTTTCATCTGTTAGATAACTTGCAGATATCCTATACGCCACTTAACGGAAAGTGGTGCAACAGGCCCATATACACAAACGTAACTAAAGAAGGTTACAAAATAAAACGCGTCCTCTTACTCACTTCTCGTCTCCAGGGATAGTTTTTTCAGTTTCTGTTTTATTTCTATAGCGGTAATGTTATTTTCGTCGAAAGGTAGGTTAGGGATCTTGCTGGTGCTCTGCTTCTGGAGCACCGTGAAAAAGGCGGAGAGGGTCAGGAAGCAGGGGCTATTCCCGTGGCCGGTGGATACTGGGTTATTATGATACATCATGCCAACCTTCCGCCAGTTAAATTCCTGAAACAAAAAAAAGTTACACTTAATTGTTTTTTTTTTAATTACAAAAATAAAATAGATAATAATCGAAATATTAACATTTTAATTATCGTATGTGAAAGTTAATCTAAGATTAAAAAAAGTAAAAAATAAAAACAACATGCATTTGAAAATTTTTATTGATTAAAACATAAATCGGAACCTAATAAACACTGACCAACAGAAAATACACAAAAACAAAATGTTTTCACAACGTACAAAGCGTTCACGAATACCACAGCGTTTGAATAGGACACATATTTATCCAAACCTTCATTAAAACTCATTTTTTGTTGTTAAAAATGCTAAAAAATTACAATGAATAAATAGTAACGAGTTTGCTAAAAGTAATAAATGTTTATTATGGCAATGAAATGAACTAAAATTTGCCATACATTTTTTGTAGACAACGGTGTGTTTTTCTTTATTTTTACCTTCTTTAGGGCACCTCACGCTACAGTTTACAAATTTAATATTACAATATAATTTAATAATTTCATTTATTAGTATAACAGTAAAATGTTGAAATTATTCCAAAGAATCTGGAAACTAAAAGCAGCTGTGTATAGTTATAGTAAGTGATAATTGTTTTTTTATGTGACTAACACTAGACAAAACATCTATTCAATCTTTAAGCCCATGAGAGTAGTAAAATGAAATAAATGGAGGCAAAAATATCACAAAAGTAAGGTCAGACCTTTTTAATGATTTACGACGGGATAGCTATAAAGTTTTGGGAAATTTCCCTTAACTTCTGTAATATGTTATCTGGGAATACATTGTATCATAAAAAATCTAAAACGCCTTCATTTTTAAGGTCCCGTATCCAAATGTCAATATTATATATTATTATATATAATATTGACATTTGGATACGAACATTAGTTCGGTAAAGTAATATTTTACAAAAATTCATTGATCTATGTCGGGACATATGCCTTTTAACAAATATAATAATGGGTTCCGCATATAAGGAAATAGAGAGCCGTCTATGAGAAATCGATTAAACTACATAGTGCGTTGTTGCATATTGATGCAGTATAATTTGTTTCTTTTTCTTGGTACTAGATAGCTCTGCACGTGCATCTACATCGCGGTATAGCTAGTTAAGAAGCCTAAACCTGAAGCCGTTTAACTTTTAAAAACACGCTTCTGTAATTTTTAGCTCTTTGCTGGTACGGAATCTTTTGTGTGCGAGTCCAACTCGCACTTGGCAGGTTTTTTTACAGTAAGGCCGCTTTTAAGAGGTATTTTTTTGGATTGCCATTTTGTCACGATGGGAAGATTGAAGTAAAAAAGTTATTGTATAAAGATAAACCAAACAAGCTAAATTCCAAAAACAAAAAATCCGACTGCGGGAACAGTTGCAATTTAAATACGTACATAGATACATACATAATACATGACTTCTTGTATATTCCTTTTGAAAAACATAACGCTCCTTCTGGCGCAGCTGAGTAAAAAACTATTTTCAACAGCCAAAATCACAACAAAAGGGTAGCCGTATAAAAATGCACAACGTTGTCTATAATTATAAAAAATATATATATGCATCGTGGACCCTCGATTTGCGCACATCATGGTTCTTACTAATGCTGTTTTACCAATGCTCTCTCATAATTCATAATAGTTATAATACTTCATTTAACACAATACCTTATTTTTTATATAACTAACATATCAAGACAATATCAAGCGTCTTTAGTTCAACTAAAATTGGCAAAAAACAGGCAAACATAAAATTAACGAGACCATAACAAAAACCACCGACACCTTGACATATTCCATTGAATCGTTTTTACCTCGAAAACATTAGCAATGGCGTCTCCGGCCTGCACATAGCTGCCCATCATCCTGGTAAGGGTACGATAATTTGGGGTCTTGTAGGTGAAAGCTTCTGCTTGAGCCCCAGCCGTGATGACAGGTATGTGCCAGGGCCCGGAGTACCTGGCTACAGGCGCTATCACGTAGTCACATCCAGGCCCAATGAAGGCGTCTAAAATAAACAATAAAAAATGTATGAGGATTTAAAATAAATTTTCTGTTTTCGTTGTGAATCAAAATAATTTTCCTTACTGATTCTACTGATTTGTATTATGAATATTTCAAATATAAAAATAAAATTCCTAACCTCTTTGAACTGATAGTAAGGAAAACCTAAAAGTAAACTTAGATAAAATTTTAAAATTCTACCATATAAAGAAAGAAAAGAACTCACCAGCAGATCCATTGATGTAAAACTCGAAAGCTGCCAGAGGTCCTAAGACTGAAGAGCAGCCAGTATCACGATAATCCACTAAAATCTTCCACCCAGGCAGAGGTCCATCTGGCTTCGAAATAAAACCAACTGCCATTTCAATGATCGGCAAGACTTTGGCTAGCGAAAATACTGAATCGTGATCAGCTGGCAGCAAAACGCCAAGCTTTAAAATTTTCTCAGCGAACTGATGTGATTCTCTTCTCAATTGCAAATTTGTCATTTTCAAGTGATAAGAGTGACTCGCTAGATCGTGGGGATATCCTACTGCATGCTCGTCATCATAGTATATTCCTTTCACGAATCTTTCCTTATAGTAGTTATCAGATAGATTATATTTATTAAGCTCCTGCGCCTTTTCATCAGACTCGCCAGAAATCATTTGTATGTTATTCTCTAGATATTTGACTTTTATATCTCTAGTTCTTATTTTGGACACGTTCGTATTATCTATACCTCTAAAGTTACTTCTTACACTATTTACACTAACACACTCTATCACATTTACTATTTTCATTTGAAAAATTAAGAGTAATATTATAAGAGGTACTTTTGTTGCGACTACGTTTGTAATTGTTTTAACCTTGTGTGTTTTAACATGGTCCATTGGATGATCTGGTTGTTTATCATCATCAGTGTTGTTATTTTCTCGTCTTTTTCTGATGTTAGCTTTATTGGCATATCTCCTTTCTTTAAATCTAAAATTTTTGACAGGGTCTTGGAGAATCGCATTAACGATCTCTCTTAACATCTTCACTTCAATCTATCTCATTTTACTGCCTTATTAGTCCCGCTTTCTTCATCTGTGTACACAATTTATTTTTAGAATATATATTATTAGAATTGTTTTATTTCAATTCCATACAGCGATAATATACTATGGATAAAACGAATCGGTTGATAAGTTGTAATGAAAAAAATTTAAGATATTATTTTAAGTAGGCGAAATTTAAAATACCTTTATTGCGTTGAAACTACCGCTGTTTAAAAATTTTATTTAACTTTCATATTTCAATTAGAATTTGGCCTTTCAGTGAAACGGTTTAGTACTGTTTTGCATTAATACAGTAGCTGGTACAAGTATTCTGCTGTTGAATTAGTATTAATTTAAACACGAAATAATTATTTATAATCATGTTTTTAATCCAGTTCCATGTCCAGTAACTAGAGCTCGCTTGCTCGATAAAAGAAAGTTACCACCAAGCAATAAGAGTTAAATTCGAGTTTTAAAAACTTATTTTGGGTCGTTGACGTCATAACAACCATAATAAAAATGCAAATTTTGTAACACACATAATAAAATTAAATTGTTTTGCTATTATCTTAAGGGAAACGAGTCTCATAGGCCGATTAGTATAATCAATAATGCAATTATATATTTAAATCAGTTTTATCGGTGATTTTGTATCAGAAACTCAAACGATATTGATTTTTTATTGTTTTTCAAATTACGTTAATAGCGGTGAAACCGTTTTTTTCGTCATTAAAACCAGAGTATACGGAACCAATGAAAAATAAACAATTGTAATAGAAATGAACTGCGGCTTGCTCGGCTTCCATGTGTGCGCCCTAGTGTATATGCCGCAACACACACACTCACACAAATAATTCTAAGCGGCTTTATCAATGTGCCAGGCGAGGCTTGCCAAATCGTGTGCATGCAGCGACGCATAGATTGTTTCTAAGGCGCACACATATAAACCACGTGCAGTCCGCTTCTATGATGATGACTTACTCAGTCCCTTAGTTCCTTCGGTTACGGTCTCAAAATCATATACAACTAGCTGATCCGTCGAACTTCGTACCGCCTTAGCGTAGCAATGATGCACTGCATTGTTAAATTAAGTAACCACGTTTCGGAACTAATGATACTCGAATTTAATTAGGTAACCACGTTTCCGAAAAAAATATGCTCTTTCAATATAGTCTATGGCTGTAAATGAAATTGACATTTGTTATGCGCGTTTTTTAAAATATCCAAAATGAAATGTTTTCGTAATATTTCTGAGAGATTTTCTTAATATTTTTTCTGATTGCTTCTCTGATCTTCTTCTGATCTGATTTGCTTGTATAAGCCTTTGTTGAATTTGACACCTTCGAGAACATTCGATATTTATTATGAGTATGTCATGTTAGGGCTAGTAGAGATGAAGGGATAAACCGGTGTCGTGGCTTTATCTTAACCCGGCCGTTGGCGAATTAAATATACACAAAGCACTAAATGGTGACGGAGGAAATGTCCACCGCGTTCTTACAAAAAAGACACGGCTTGCGCTAATGTCTGGATTACACGAATTAAGTAGATACTTATCTAAATTTTAGGCAATGAACTGCATGTAAACACAAAATTTAGTAGCACGTGCCAAGTTAAGTCACTTAAATGAAGGTAAAAATTTACTTACCTATATACTTAATACGCGTAAACCTGATATAAGTTCCAACTACCCGTCTTCCCGACCACGACCTCTCTCCTTATTCGTTACCTCTTTTCTTAGGCGTAATAGGTGGCAACCCACTTGCAACTTCTTTAGTTGCAACTGGGTTGCCGGTTGCCGGTCCTACATTGCTTTCCATCAGGCGAGGCTGCTCGTTAGCCTTCCAGTTTCAAAAAAATATATGTTTTTAAGTTGCATTAATTGTAGATTAATATGTTCGATAGTGACCGGCACGCCGAAAATAACCGGACCGGTTTGCTGATACAATTTCTACAAGAAAGTCGACGATTGTGACGAAAACGAGTTTTCGATATGAACGGGAAAGGGCGAATAATGAGGGGATTGGGTACTCCAAATTAATGCTCTACATATGATATTTTATTCATTACTTATCGCCCAGTGGTCGACATTCGACCGAATAGATTTAAATACATTGTGAAGAGGAGTTATAAAAAACTACAATCTATTTTCAATTCAATCTAAAATTTAAAATTTCAATTTGGCATAAATGTCCACGATACCATGCCGTTAAATTTTATTAAAAAAAAAACAAAATTCAATCATAGACAAAAATAGTATTTCGTGTATGATTATCGTGTCATGTCAAAATATTGTAGTGTGCGTAGCGTTTTAGTTATTAAAAATACACAAAATTAAAGCAAATTTTGAAATAATATTGATATTTCACGCTCTTATTCCATATCAACTGTGAGAAACAACAATAACTGGGAGAAATTTCATGCTTTTATATCTACGCGTCTTTCCTTAAAAAAGGTTACAAAGTTTTCCACTCGCGTATTAATGTTCATTTTATAAATAATTCATAGTCAGGTGAAAAATGTATTTTTGCAAACGGGTTATCTAATGATAAGCAACTGCCGGCTATGGACATTTGTAGCATCAGAAGAGTTCAGTCCGTTGCGCTAAAATTCGTTTATCGCTTGGGAACCGTACATTTTTTCGGGATAAGAGTACCCTAAGTCCTTCCCCGAGATACAAAGTATCTCCATACTGAATTTCGGCAAAATCGGTTCAGCAGTTTTGGCGTGAAGAGGTTATTATTTTTCTATTGAAAGAAAGACACACTTTCGCATTTATAATATTATTATGGAAGTACGGTTTACCTGATTTAATGTATACTATACTTTTTATTCGACTGAATGTTATGGGAACACTCATCATGTCTCATTCAAAGTTGTGTGTATAAGCTAGTAATTCTACATACCATGATTTTGTCTGCCTCGTCTGACCTTAGCCATTTAGCAAAATGCATAAACCATGGGCTATTTTCAGCCACCGCGGCGGGTCTCATTAGAAAACCAAATAAGAGTTCCATGGCTTTCATTTGGTATTGAATTATAAATAACTTTTGGTAGGCGGATTCTACTAAGTTATTAGGTTAACTTGTTAGAAGCAATGCAGTTACAATATAGTTTCGAAGTAGTATCTTAAAATACATAATTCTTGCTTGCGTATCACGGAACTTTTCCTAAGCGACTATATCAGCTATATATAAATTAGCTTCAGGGGAATACAGGAGCCACCGCCTTGATCTTACATTCGGAGTTTCGAACCTCCCGCCCGCTAGCAGAAAATAATTAATGCACAATTAATAACAACAAGAAATAACCTTTTTTCTATCTTTATTTTTTATAGAGTTTGGTAAAAATTAGACCATGTCACACTATTAGAGAGCGACCTTAATCATCCTTGTAGCAAAGTGGATATGTTATATTTTATTTATTTTAACGATATAATTATATGGTACCTAAAATTGTTTCCGCAATTACACGAATACTTGATCAAGATATTTTAATAAAAGTTCAGTCTTTATAATCACAACTTTTTACAACGGCTTATAATTACAGACTGTTATATGAAAGTTGACAAAAGGCACCTGGGTATTTTAATTTTTTTGCCATTTTTCATACTTCTTTAATATGCATTGGATGCAGACGAGATGTTTAAACCGATTAAATAATATTAAAGAATAAAAAAAACGGACAACGAATTGGCTTCATTTTTCGTACTGGCAGTGGAATAGTGAGGGCACACTTCGCTCGCCAAGTAACGAATGTCTGCTGAGTAACATTCAATTAATATTTATTTAAATTAATGGACCCCAATGATTACGTTTTAAGGTATTAATTCGAAAATTAAATTAGTTTCCTTCCTTTATATGTTTTGATCTTGTGTAACATTATTTCCTCTTGCTCTATCGCGCTGATATAAGACCTTTTTAGATTGCGTTTCGTGAAAGTGATTTTATTCGTCAATCTGGTCTCGCGCACACGTCACGCGCGTTCCTATTGGTTATTCACGTTAACGTCATGTACAGCTTACTGCCAAAAAGACATAACCTAAAATAATTATAATGATTAAAAAGAAATTATGCCTCTTACTATATTTCATTGGATGGTAGAATTTTATGAAATTCAATATATAAGAAAACTAAACATATTTTTAGCCACACCGGTTAACATTTTTGAAAATATAAATGATTAAAATCATCACTCGAGACAAAAATTCGTCGTGTCCTACGAACAAGGGCGCGATTTTTAAGACCACGAGTCGGGAAATATATTAGAATATGCCACAATAAGTAGTCTAAAATTTCAAAGGTCACGTTTAATATTCCATCAAAACAAGTTTCTATTTATATGAGTCGGAGCGCGTTATTTTTAGAATAAATAATGACCCGTTTCTCTACCGATTATAATGTGTCATATCTCTGTCGTACCAAAAACGAGGAGATTATATGTTCGGCTGTGGATTTTTTTTTCTCCTCGAATTTAACGGCAAACGATTCAGACGAACACCATTTTCAGTCAGTTCCATGACATTTCATTCTATGTCAAATTCTAAAATTATCCGTTTCCTTTTAGAGCGCCTGAGGACTAGTGGGTGATAGACCTTCGGTTCGCACTCAAAAGGGTGGAGGCGTGTGCTAATAAGACATTTTCCGATCTCGAGTACATAATACGGACGCTCATCGCCGGTAGATAGCCATGCTTCAGCACGAATGGGCCGGCTCGACCGGAGTGATACCGCGGCCTCCCAGAAAAGTGGCATGAAACGGCATTGTCCTGTGTTTCTTCCAGTGAGTGAGTTTACTGGTGACCCAACTTCCCTAATCCCATATCCCTTTTTCCATTTCCTATTCCCTCATAAATGCCGGCTATTCGGATATCGCGAGTGTCCATGGGCGACGGAAGTTGCTTTCCATCAGGTAACCCTTCTGCTCCAAGAATCCAGACTTCTAATACATAAATAATTGTATAAAGGTTTATAAATTGGCATCTTTTTGAGAAAAAAAACGTAAATCACTATGCGCGCGAGCTTCCGAAAGCCACTTTTGCGTCGACTATCAAAAATACAAAATATCAAATTTGTTTTTAATTCATGATAACACAAATAGTCCATCAAAGTACGATGAATATTTTAAAAAATAGAAACTACGCAAATCCATGCGATATTGAGTCGTGTATAAATGAATTCGGACAACATTTTTCCTGATACGGAACTACTCGGTTCTTTAATATTTCTCGAAGGATCTAGAACCGCTAATTTATTGGTGATGGTCAAAAACTGCATTTAAATGTTGCTAAAATGTTTTAGTAAGGTCATATGTCCGCATAATGTCTAGCGTTTTAATGTTAACGTCACAGTAGTAAAATACATGAATATTAGGCTATTATATTTGGTTACCAACTTATGTTTACTATTGTGATTTTTTTATATTCGTCCGTTGATCACGCCAAAATTATTAAACGTCAAAAAAAGTTGTAGATAAACTATCCGAAGCTTATCAGTCAGCGGTGAAACAGGCCCCAAAACTCCGTAAATCTGCGAGTATTTTAATTCCTTATTATTAATAACTATGTACTATTTTCATCAAAATTATATTTATATACATAGTTATATGTTACAGTACAATATAATAAACAAACTTTATTTAAAATAATAAAAAATATTACAAAATTGTACATTTTAGAAAAAATTAAAAATTACCAAAATTGGCGTTTTCTCGGAACTGTACCTGTGTGGGTTGGTGAGTACTTGAGTCTTTAGACCTGCAAGTCTAGGAACCATTGGGTCCAACGACTAGATTATTTTAAATTATTTTTCATCTAGTCATTGGACAAATGTAATTAATTTTTATTACTTTCCGATTTTAGTCGTTAGGACTAGCAAAATAGTTAAACATTTGAATAAAAGACCAAACAATAACTTTGTATGAATGTGTAATTACGGAGTATGTATATGTAATTTTTTTATAACATTTAGGGGGCAAGCGAGCAGACAGGTTACCGACGGGAAAGCAACTGCCGTCGCCCATGGACATTTGCGATATTCGAAGAGTCGCAAGTGCGTTGCCGGCCACTATGAGGAAAAAGGGATAAGGGATTAGAGAAGTTGGACCACCGGTAAACTCACTGAACGAAATACAGCACAACGCCGTTTCACGTTTCTGTGAGGCCGTGGTATCACTCCAGTCGAGCCGGCCCATTCGTGCCGAAGCATGGCTCTCCCACGACAAACTGATGACATTAAACTGGTAATCTTTTTTTAGTCGGTTAAAAATTGAACCGGATGACACGTGTTTAATTAAACATATCAGTTACAACCCTTTTCATTTACATGGCTCTCGTTACAAGAAAATGATAAACGAATATTTTTCCCGCCCTTAGATTCCTTATAATGTAGCCCTTTACATAAATCACACCCGTCAATCAACATCACAAGAGCGGAGTCAGTAGAAAAATATAATGTGAAATTTTTTACATGACAATAATATTAACTGTGTACACTGACAGAGTTTGACTTTCACGATTTTGCCTTTTGCTTCATTTTCGGGGCTAAATTATAAAAATGTTTTAAACAAATTTTTGATGTTAAATGATGAACGCTATCAAATATCAATAATCTGCTCATCAAATATGAGTAGATTAGATAGTATATATAGTTATTTTGAAAACGATTTACGTGAACATGGTTAACAAGAAGGGGTGGTTGAGCCATTTGGACTCATTATATTTGGACCCATTTGGTTTAAAGGCTAGATAAAATGAATTTTTATTAATTTTTAACGTGGGAGATGCCACATACAAAAGCTATGTCCAAAAAACAGATAACCCGACTGCTATTTAAAGACCTTCATTTTGACTTACTCAATCTATATGCTTAGAAAAAAAAATTTGGAACCTCACAATTTTGACTTCAAAATCCGCCATTTTTATTTTCCAAAGTACCTAGTGTCATTTGCACTAACGAGAAAAATCTGACGATACCTCATACGTTAAAATCCATCAAGCCGCTTTGGCTGCAGAGCCTTCCAAAAAAATTAAACATAACCCTCCTTCTGGCGCAGTCAGGTCAAAATAATACGATACATTACAAACTATTAAAATACAAATAATTGTATTTTAATTTTAGGCCAACACCAAAATAGATGGCGTATATCGAATATTCAGTATGACGCAATATATAATTAAGTTTTTGCCAAACTCAGAATATATTCTAAAAATAGACGTTTTTCCTTAATAACAGGTTTCGAGTCAAAATATTTTATTGGTCCGTAATTAAAGTTGGATACCGCCAATTGTGGGGCCACTGACACCGACCACCGAGTCGAAGGAGCCATTGATCGACGAGTCCACGAAAACGCAGCGTTTCTTGCAAAGTGAGATAATTTCCACATCCCCGGCGGGTCGGGAATAACTGGCGGGATATATCTGAATTATTTAAAGATAAGTGACTGATTATAATCTATCAAAGCATACACATCTTGGTTGGATCAGGCTGAAATTTGGCATGCAGACAGATGTTATGACGTCACGTAGGAATCCGTTACAAAAGCATTTTATAAATTCTATCCGCTAGGCAGGGAGATAAAATAATGAATGAGTAAGAATATATTTTCTTAAATAGAGCTAGAGCGCTAGAGCGGGGAATATAAACTGAATGCGCTAAACTTTCGAAGAATGTGTTGTTATTAGGATCCCGTAAAATCGCTACGCCTGCCGAGGTTGAGCAAACGTGTGAGTGACGCTATTGGTACAAGAAAACATCTATTGCAACCTAACTAAGCTCAGCTCCTATGGGAAACAAATAACATTAATAGATAAAGTTTATTGAACATTATCTGATCTTCACTTTTAAATACTCTATATTTCAGACCCGAGTTAGCGCTAGCCCCAAAGTCCAAACAAAAAAAATAACCGGTTGCAGACGTGATTATACGTATTTTTGTTTTGAGTTAATAATTATTTATTTGATATATTATACTTTAAATACATTTAATACTAATTAACTGGCTGTTTTGAATCATTGTTTTCTTAAGTTTGTAAGTATTTTAATCATCATTCCTATAAAAATATACATTTGCGTTTTAAATAAACATGCGATCTTGAAAAAAATATTTATTTTCATAACTTTTCATGAATAAGAATTTATTTTAAATAACATTATCCATATTAATTAACGGGTAATTAAATCCTACGAAAAAATTTAACACTTACTTGCGAGTCGATCAAAACCTTTACAACGATTATACAATAATGACACCATAGTGGTTAAATAATTATTTTATGGTATTACGATCATTATAATAACATTCAATGATCATTATGATACAAAAAAATAATTTTATGATAAATAAGCTAATGCGAAAATAACGTTATGTTTTATGGTGAATGCACATCATCATCAATTTTATAGCAAACGATCCGGACGAATCGGATGATTCGCTGCGGACCAGGGTGCAAGGTCCCATGACATTTTATATTTGGATCGGTTCTGATAGATGATAGTTCACCATGATTAGACGACCTCTGCGGCTCAGTTGGTAAGCACGTTGGTAGCTTAAGCCTGGGGTCGCGGGTTCAATCACCGCCAAGGGAACAAAAATTTTTTCAATGTTCCAGGGTCTTCGTTGTGTATTAAATTTGTATATCATATAATGAAAATCTTAAATATGTGTACAGTATAAAAGTAATTAATATATTTCCGCTACCTGGTACCTGTAACACAAGTCTTTCGGCTACATGGGACCAGATTGACGAGGTGTGAAAAGTCCATTCATATTATTATTATATTTAGTCCTCTGACTTTCTTTACTCTCAATCGAATAAAATGTATATTTTATTGAATTAGAAAGACAGATGTTTTAATGTTGTTTGTACTTACTGCTAAACACAATGGGCAATAGTTATAACTTATTAGTAATCTCCTGTATAAAATGATTATTTTTGATTTTCCAAATAATTTCGATGACTGCACTAAAAGTAATGTGTTATCAACACTGCGGTACAAATCGACTTAATTAAAAAACAGTAGGTACGAAACGCGTGTGTGATGAAATGCCGAACACCCATATCTAACTATGAAATTGACTATTCCGCATTATGTCTTATAAAATAAAGCATATTTTTTAAATATTTTTACACGATATGTAGATAGTGTACTGTTAAGGGATGGCGTTGCTCATTAATCCTACATGTGACCCATCGTAAGGCACTATTAATCTTTGGCTCATGATTAATTGTATTGTTGCTAACAAACTTCGATCAAGTCTTACTAAGATACACAGGTCCCTTCAAAATTTAATAAAATAATGGCACCAAGACTTTAAATCTGACACAAAACTTTAAAAAACCAAAATCAAGTGTATTGAAAATAAAACTTAATTCAATGAGTTAAAGTTCTCAATTGGAACAAGGCACTAAGCGCGATTTTGCCGGTGGCACTTTGTAGACGGCAGCTGGGAATCTTCATAATATTTCATCGAAGCTTAAAAAAAGTCATCGTTGTTGTGAGATAAACGCGTGTAATAACGATGACTTTGTTAAACGTTGCTTAAAGTCATCGTTATTGTGAAATAAACGAAGCCGTCAATCGCCTCAAAGATAACGTAATGAACTTAGGCACATTTTTAGAACGAGATTCGGCACAAATAGGCCGGCTTGACTGGAGAAATACCACGGCCTTACAGAAAAGTGGTCCGAAGCAGTTTTTACGCCGTGGTCGAGTGATTTAGTTTGAGGTTAAGTCCCTGTGGGGACAACTACAACTCAAGTTTCCTCCTTTTATTGTATGTAAAGTGTAAGTAACAATTATAAATAGTGTCTGAAAATGACTAGGAGAAGCCCTACACTCCCTATGCCCTTTCCTCTTTCCCTATTCCCACGTGTTAGACCGGCAACACACTTGCAACTCATTTTGACATTACGAGTTCATTGACGACGGTGATTTCTTTCCATAACTGTTAGACAAAGTTACGACAAAACCTTTATTAAATAAAAAATCAGTCAGCATTAGTAAGTGTTTTTGCAAAGATTTTTTTAACAAAATAGTATAAGCATAATGTTTTGTTAAGGTAAATAAGAAGAGAAAAACCTTAACAAAACATTATGCTTATAAATACACAATTTCAAAATACATACAGAATAGAATAATTTCCAAAACACGATGTAAGAAGGCTTACAATAAAACGGAAAACATACTGATCGGACGCGGCTTACGGATGTGACTATCTAGATAATAATCTGTAAGGTGTAAGTCGCGGACGTTTTGTATGGACTGTCAGCCGCGTATCGGACGGGGTTTGTTTTCAGCTTAAGGTCGATTGTCCACTAACACCGTCATCCGGGAACGAGAATATTGCGGTCGGTTAAAATGCAACTTTATGACGTAGAATACAGGTTTCATTTTTTTCTACGCCTTTAATGACGACGATGACATTGACGATCACCATGCCGGTCAGTCAGTCAATTATATTCAAGTTTTATATACATACTAAAGGACGCGTCTGATGTTGTCCTGCCGGTCTCGGTTTGTGAAAATAGGCCTTTCTCAAGTCCCAGCACACACAAAAAAATCCTTTGAAATCGGTTCAGTCGTTTGTGATAAGTTCAGCAACTAACACACGCACACAAGAATTATGTATATTAAGATTTATATTCGCATTATTTAAATTTTTGAAAACCTATCTGAGTCCGCGGTTAATTCTGCTTTTAGCTCTCCGAATAATTTTAATGTTATTTTTGTCCTATGATATAGTTATACGAATAATAATTTACCTGGAAAATATCAATTACTAACATAATTTTAGAGTAAAAATGATAATTAGCACTGTTGTGGTCCATGGATTGAATTTTTTTGAAATATTATCAATGTAAGAAATAACTCATAGTCCCATCTTTATATCTTAGCACTATTTCGAGAATTCTTTACATTTTTTCTTATCTCATGTTTTCTCGCTTATCATATATTTTACGACGTGTAACGTCAGTGTTATTATAATAATAATTATTATTATTTCTCCGAAAATAAATAACGAGAGTAATATTTATTGTTTGCGCTTGGTTTTGTTGTCATGGTAAATTGAAATAATATATCGTATGATACTTAGAATCTTACGGTGACAGGACAGGATACCTGGATATTTCACATAAGATGCCTTTAACCTGCACAATGTCGTAAACGAAACGTTTTATTTACTAGGAAACGATAAGATATAGAAAATGTAAAAAGAAAATTGACTTTTATGTACAACAATTCTTTGTACAGAGCATCATTTGTAAAATTTGAAATACTGGCCCTTATTTGTGAGCATTCCTTTACCAGCTAAAAGTACTACTAGCCCACGGTAGTAAACCCTTTTTCGATCAATACATAATACATGTTAAGAATTAGGATTATAGTTTGAGGAAATGTATACGAAAAACAAAGTTATTCTTTGGAATACTATAAATAGATTTTTATATTCGACCTTGTTGGTGAATTTAATAGTCTTTTTATGTCTAAAACAAAATCTTACTTCGTTTGCTGGTCTCCATGATTCTTTATTATGAATAACAAGTTTTTACCTGCGGCGTTGCCGGCATTGATATAGGCCACAGGAGTATTTTACTTTAACTGTATACCGAATTTAATCAAAATCATTCGAAATCTTTAAAATTTGAAATCTGCCTATTCGAATTCAATTTCGAAATATTTTGTTCAGATTTTCATTCATAGTGCTAGTAACAAGAGGTCCTCACTGTAGTGTTAGAAAACATTTATAGAATAACTTCTTCTCCTGTAGAAGAACATGCGAGTATGTAACAAAAGTGATAACACTTTAGGGTTTGTATGTGTTCCTTATATAGAGTTCACTGTAAAAGCGGCGCCGGAAGCGAACAAATATTTTTACGATTTGTATGGACAAGCGCCTCGGCGACATGAGTTTACCTGTACAAATCGAAAAAAAAATTTCACTCTCAGAGCTGCTAATTATACAGTGATCTCAATGCAAGGAACACAGCTTAAGGTTTTATGACTTACTTTTGGTACACACTGTATATTCGCCTTTGTTCGGCGAGTTGGCTAAGTACTAGGGCCTGTTATGCGGACGCTAGCACGACGATCGTGCCAAATAACGAACAACGAACATCGACACTCATGTAGAGTCATTATACACAGTTGTATAAGCGACAAACAGTTAATAGTTATTAAAATAACATAAACATTACACAATCGGTAAGTACTAAGCAGAAATGTACAGCGCGCCAGCTGCACATAGTATGTTATAATAGCTGATAAATTAAAGGCGATAATACTATTAAGTTAAGTGCAGTATGTCATAATTATGTTATAAATATACTTAATAGACGATTTTCCATGGATATGACAATGATACTTGCATTTATGATACACAATAAACGCAAGTACACAAAAATTAGTTAAACATGTATTTTCGTGATTCGTATACTATATTTCTTCCCGGGATTCCAAGTATGTCTACATCTTTAAGCAGAGGTAAATTGGTGAATTGGTCGCAGTATGTCAAACCCAGCTGATAGATCACGGCTTATATGGATTTGACATATAACCAAATCCTACGTGATTTGGTTATATGTCAAATCCATTCAGTCAACCAGAGATGTGCACAGGATTCTTCCAATAGGTGTGCTTAGTCACAAAGTAAAATACCGGCAGGACTGCATCCGTCGGGTTCGTTTGTACGAATAAAATATTTTGACCTTCCTTCATAAAAGGGACTTTATTATAAACAAAACATCCCAAACATATGGCATAAGTAATGCTAATACTGCTTTTCTGCCTGGGGAGCGCACGCCTATCCCGTCAACTGGCTCTCTTTCATTTCCCCAATTTTTTATGACATTTAGGGGACAAGTGAGCAGACGGGTTACCTGATGAAAAGCCGTAGCCCATGGATACTCGCGACATCCAAAGAGTCACAAGCGTTGGTTGTCAGGCCACCGGTAAACTCACTCACTGAACGAAACACAGCACAACGCCGTTTCACGCCAATTTTCTCTGGCGCCATGGTATCACTCCGGTCGAGCTGGCGCATTCGTGCAAAAGATGGCTCTCCCACGGCAATGAGCATCCGTATTATGTACTTGAGATCGGAAAATGTCTCATATATACACGCTCATACACGCCACGCAGTACGAAACTAAGGTCACACCCCCTTGGCCACGGACGCTCTAAGCGTCTAAGCGGTACGATGAGGGATGAAAGTCTGTATTAAGTTACTTAACGCGAGCGAAGCCGCAGGCAAAAGCCAGTATACAACTTTATCGCAGACCAACCTTAATGAAATATAATTGTTCTATAAATAGAGTGTTTTTGGGACATTAAGAGCCCTAAGCTGGGGACGGCGCAATAAAAACAAATCTCCACGCGAGAGTGCTCCAAAAATACCAATAAAATGGAATGGAATCGTGATTTTTACGCGACTGAGCCAGGAGGGTTTTCTTTTTCGAGAGTACCTATATTATGTATGTATGTATGTATTACGACCTCTGTGGCTCAGTTGGTAAGCGCGTTGTTAGGTTAAGCCGGGTCGCAGGTTCGAAACCTGCCAACGGAACAAAAGTTTTTCAATGTTCCTGGGTTTTGGATGTATATTATATAATTATATCGTATAATAAAAGTCTTAAATATGAGTATTGTATGAAAGTATTAAGTATATTACCGTTGTCTGGTACCTGTAACACAAGTCTCTCGGGTACTTAGCACGGGGCCACTGACGAAAGCGTCCATAGATATTATATTATAATAATGCATTTACATTAAAATTTATGGTACGACGAAAAATGCAAGGTTTATTTTTCATGTCATGTTCGTAATATAAACGAGTGAGCAAACTATACGCGCGCCGCAGCGTGCCGGGTGTCAGCGGGGCGGATTTTTGCGCGATGGGTGCGATACGGCCCGGCAAGCCGTCAACAGTGTGACCACATTAGGACATTTCTACTTTTTAATACAAACGTACGAGTATAATGGTTTAGTAGGTAGCCTATTATAATATAATAAAACATTTAAGAGTTAGAGCATAGTGTGTGTTTCGAGCTTCTACCAAACAATTTTCCTTTATTTATCAATGTGTTCTACGTGGTTAAAACTAAAATAAAATTGAATGTTTATACTGCCTTCATTATTTTATGATATTTAGGGGGCAATCGAGCAGACGGGTTACTTAATGGAAAGCTACTGCCGTCGCCCATGGGCGACGGCAGTGTCATCTGAAGAGTCACAAGTGCGTTGCTGGCCTATGAGAGGGAATTGGGAATTGGAATAGGGATAGGGAAAACTAGAGATGTTGGACCACCGGCAAACTCACTCACTAAACGAAACACAGCACAACGTCGTTTCACGCCAGTTTTCTGTGAGGCCGTGGTATCACTCCGGACGAGCCGGCCCTTTCGTGCTGAAGCGTGGCTTTCCCACGGCAACGTGCATTCGTATTCTGTACTTAAAATCGGAAAATGTCTCATTGGTACACGCCTCCACCCGGGATTGAACCAGCACCCTCTAGAGTGCGAACCAAAGGTCTTACCCACTAGACCACGGACGCTCTAAAAGATTTAGAATTACCTGACTTTATTACAGGGTACTTCTTTATGCTGATTGAGTTTATTTCCGTGGGATAAATTATTTACACGCGGAAAAACCTCGGGTTAAATACGTAGTAAAAAAGTTTGAAAATACTTCTTAACGCAAGCGAATCCGTCAGCAAAAGGTAGTTTGTTACAATATTATTTTTTAGAAAATTAACATTAGGTCAAAGCTTTTAAATAAAGATACATAACAATTTCCATATTATAACTTTCTCAATGATACCTACACTTTAATTAATTCTATTGGCTAGCTAAAAATATTATATATTTTAAAAGCTAATAATTTTTATGTATATCGTGGATTTAATATACATTTAAATAATCCTTCAACATTTTTAATAGTATCACAACATTTAAAAATGTAATATAAGATCGTTGTGTGATATTTAAATTAGCTTTTGCATTCATAAATACTTAATGTTGGATTTTAAAAGCTATGCCTCTATTAAATAACCCCTTTATTAATAAAATAAAATATATTCACAGCCGAACATATAATCCTCGTTTTTGGAAGTCGGTTAAAAATAGTGTTTAACTAATCGAGATTCGCAGTCCATTTCTGAAATATTGAAAACACTTACACAAAATATTGAAACAAACATTAGTTAAACATTTCTCTCGGGAAAATCTAGGTGCGATTGTGTGTTTTACTGTCTTTACATGTCCAAGCACACTAGGCCGAAAATATGAAGCCGAAGTTCGAAATAATTGCGTCCACAATGTGTTTAAAATCAAAACCGACTCCCAAGGAAAAAACAAAAATTATAAAAAAGGAACTAAAAAGTATTAAATAATATATTTTATTCTTTAATAGTGTCTGTTTCGGAATTCGGTGAGCCCTCAGTCTATTTTCTTACACAATCTTCATTATTTTGAAGTCGACACCAGCTTGCTCATCGTCATGATTTCTGGGGCAGACAATCTGAATTTTTTTGACTGTGCCGACTTCGAAATTATGAAGATTGTGTGAGGAAATAAGCTGAGGTCTCTCCGAATTTTAAAACAGACACTATTAAAAAATTGATTGTTATTTAATACTTTTTAGTTTCTTTTTTATTTTTGTTTTTTTTTTTTCTTGAAAGTCGGTTTCAATTTTTTGTTATAAATATTTCACTCTTTTCAACACAACACAACGTTGTGGCCCGATTCACGCCAGTTTAAGCGTTCGTTACGCCTTATGTCATTTCCATACGTTTTGTTTGGCGCTTCTACAAAAGAGCGAAAACGTTTATATCTGACTAACCGCCTTGCATCCTTTCGAGTGGGAATCAAAGGCCTTACCCAGGCCACCGACGCTCTAAATAATAATAGAATCCAAGAGATCTTAATATTTAGAATGGGAGCCTGTAGCGTTTTGGATTCGTTGGCTCTTGCCCAAATACAGCAATTTGTTATAAACTAATTTTTTCCCGGCTAAAAGAATTTTAGATTTTTTAGAAATTTGTATCCAATAACTAGAAAAAAAATCTGAATAACTTTGGAACTAATACTTTTCTTTATTACAGACACGCCATATTAGTGCTTATTTCATTGTTAACTCACAAAGTTTCTGTTAGGCTATCCACAACTTTTTTGACAGATTCTCCATACAACATCTTTTACATAAAGTTGGGGATAAACTGTTTTATTATAATATGTTAAGATAACTATATAAGTTTAAATTATTAATGTAGTATTAGAAGAAGCAGCGAAATTAGGCCTCTACTTAGAAAATATATTACCGAAACGTTCCGTTTAGTTCGCCTTAATTTGTTAAGGGAAAAGGGACCTCGAAAGAAATGCTAAGCGTAGGGTAGCATTACTAATTAGTACAACGAAATTGAAAAGAGGAGAAAATTTAAAAAACAATCGTAAAGTTCGTTCGCATAATATTTGAAAACACAAGTGGAAGAAGCGGACAACCAACATTTTACGACTTTCGAGTAAATACTATTTTTTTTAAATTGCAACAAATCTTATAAATTACCTATCCATTATCTGGCTAGTGTATCCAGATAAGGCCCATGAAAGGACGACGTTACGCTACGCTTGACGAGATAAAGACGGCATCGAAGGAGGAGCTGAACAAGATAAA